>JAFIRS010002673.1:0-193008 GCA_018342105.1 Gonioctena quinquepunctata | reverse complement strand
TCCTGCTTCCATGTCGCCGACAGTGCCTTAGTCCGCTTAGATACAAATACGAATAGTAATCATATGACTTTGAATGAAGTTATCCCACGGTTCGAGCGTGCAGCTGCATACTCTCTTATCTTGTTAATGTAAACAAACTCTTTTCACAAAGGATGCCGCCGCCGATATCTTATCTCAATGTAAACAAAGGATGCCGCCGATATCCGGTCGCTTAAATAAACAACTGATAAGAAGTGCTGACGTAGATAATATTCCTGCAAAGACTTGTCGGTTGAGTCATAGCCGCATCATCGCTGACTCCTCCCACTTTCCAAAATGGCCGCCGCCATTCACTGATCACGTGACACTTCCGTCCGACCAATGCCGTTGACGGATATTGGTTGGCACCCCCATTTCAATATGCTGCTCGGCTTTGATAACGGCCGGCGGCTATCACCACGCCCACGACCTATCACAGCTCTCCACACCTCCCACTCTCAATCCCACACTCCCATACACAACATGGCTGCCACCATTCCGACCAATCACAGGCCACTCATCCCCCCCCACCCCTACCCCACATACAACCATCCCCACCCCTCTCACCGCCATCTTTTTCACAAACCCCTCCCACAACGAACCGCCCATGACCGCCACCATCATCCCTACCCCCACCCGAAAACCACCCCCTCACTCACTCGCCAAAACCCACCCCAAAATAGGGGTTGCGCCAGAACCCGCCTAGCATATCTACTATCAATTAATCAATATATACTTTATTGTCTGAAGAGTTGATTCTTATTGACAAAGCTTGAAAATGGAAAATATATATATATATATAAGAAATGTACAGATAATTAGATACGTGAATGTCAAATGGATAAAATGTACAAACATAAAAGATAAATATTACATATATGAATAAAAACATATTGTCAATCTCCTTTGAAAAAGAAGGACTATTTAAACAACACATTATAAAATAAGATGTCATTAACAAAACGGTAACTAACAATTACCACCCTCAAGATTTAACAGTAGTCTTGCATAATAAATCAAAACATAAGATAAAAAAATAAAATTCAATAATATAAATATCCAGTATCAAATCAATTCCCATAAGGAACTATAGTATATCATCATAATATTCCTGCAGGTTATAATAAGCTTTCTGCAATAGAGCCTTTTTACAGTCTTTCGAAAGTTCTTCAGAGAAGTTATGTTTCTATAAGTGGCTGGCAGATGATTATATATTTTTTTGTTTTCTTATATGATGGAGTTTTTTGTCAGACTAGATTTAGGTAAGGGTGAGGGAACACAACCTTCATTTCTTGTTTTATGTTTTCGTGTTTCAGTAGGTGTTGAACCATATTTTGTGTGGATGAGGCATACAGTTTCCAAAATGAATAAACAAACGAGTGATAATATTTGTTGGCTAATAAAAAGTGGTTTGCAGTGATCGTGATATTGAGCTTTACACAGGTATCGGATTGCTCTTTTTTGTAGAATAAAACACATTGAAACAGCTGGTTATTGCATAAACCCTAGAAGGCAATGCCATACCTCAAATGTGACTCAACTAGGGAAAAGTAGACCATCCTAGCTGAGGCTACGTTTAATTCTCTTGAAACAATTTTCATTGCAAAGCAGCTAGAGGCTAACTTCTTGCTCAAGGTCGTTACATGCTCATCAAATTTTAGCTTGTTGTCTATAATTAGACCTAGAAACTTAGTTTGTAGCTTATTTGTTATAATCTGGTTATCTAAGTACAAATTATCAAACTTAAAGGTGACTAGATTTGTTTTTTTTAAATTGAAACAGAGTCGATTGGAGTCACACCATTGCTTAATTTTTTCTAGATCGAGAGCAATTGATTCTTTCAAGTGATTTATGTCTTTGCTATGCCATAGAATGGTGGTGTCATCCGCAAAGAAAGTGAATTTTCCTTGGATGCGAATGGTGGCTAGGTCATTTATATACAAAAAATAGAATAGGACCTAGTACCGACCCTTGTGGAACGCCCATTGCAACTTTGCCACTGTTAGAGTAGTTTTCCTGTATTTTAACCACTTGACTCCTTTCTGACAATTACGTGCGGAACCTGTCTAATGAGGAAATTTCGAGCAACCGTACAATTGTAGTGTTTGTAGTAATATCTGATGGCTGTCACAATCAAACGCCTTGGAGGAGTCGCAAAATACCGCCGCTATCGGTTTCTCCATTATTCAAAGTAACATATGTATTTTCTAGCAACGAGAATAAAGCATCATTTGTGCTTTTCGAGTTTTGAAACCAAATTAGCATGGCTTTTATATGTCATTTCTGGTAAGATGTACCATCATTCTTCTTTTGACTAGTTTTTCTATTATTTTGGATAATGTTGATAATAATGAAATTGGGCGAAAGTTCGAGGGATCATCTGGGTCACCACCTTTGTACAAGGATTACAACTGCTTGTTTCAAGCAGGAAGGAACTGTCCCATTCTGGAAGGAACTGTTAATTGCCCAGCTAGGGTGAGTAGGACATGGTCAGGTAGACTTTGAAAATTTTTTACAGATAGGCCGTCCATACCCGATGAGCTCTTATTTTTTTATTTCATTGATAACCTCTTTCAGCTCAAATATGTCAGTATCTTCAAGGTGAAAATTTTGTGCAATGCTAACATACTTCAGATAGTCTAAAGAGTCGACCTGTGATATTGGTTGAGAGTTTGTGGCTATGGAGCAATAGAAGTTATTTAAAATATCAGGGTCAATTTCAATATTGATTGGTTGTGATTTATTTTTTCCTCTTAGTTCATTAATTATCATCCAATTCTCTCTTGTTTTATTTTTTGAGTTTTTTAAACGATTTTTGTAGTATGTCTCTTTTGCATTATTGATAACTTGTTCATATATACGTTTGTAAGCATTGAAATAAGTTATAAAAAAACCATTTTGTACTTGTTTTTTTATGGTATGCAACGACCTCAAGTTTCGTGCAGATATTTTGATGCCTTTAGTTATCCAAGGTTTTTTATTTTTTATTTTGAGCTTTTGCAATGGAAAACAGTTCTCAAATAAGGTTGATAAGTAATTATGAAATGTATTGATAGGTTCCTCTGAATATTTGAGAGTGTTCCATGGTATCTGTTGACATTTCTTCTGCAATTTTATAAAAATTTTTCCACTAAAAATCCTGCCATACCTAAAACCATTTTTGTCTATCTAAATTTGAACACATATAGTCAATTATAGTAGCAGAATTTTTAATGATACGTGTTGGTTGTTCAACATGCATCATTATGTTGAAGGATGACAACAAATTCCTTAAATTTTCTCTAGCTAGGGAGTATTCGGCAAAATTTACATTAAAATCACCGGCTAATATGATGTGAGCATTAGGCGGCAAGCTGGAAAAAGAGTTTCAAGTTTTTTCTAAAAGGTATTCACATCAGAAATGTGTGCTCTGTAAAGGCAGATAGGAATATATTTTTTTCGCTCATGTACTAGAGAGAATTCAAACTCTTTTTCCACTATTAGGGAGTCATATCTATCTACAGCAATAAGCCTGAGATTGTGAATTTTATTTTCATTCCCTAAAATCATAGTACCACCATTCTTAAATTGATTCCTGCAATTCTTAGCAACTAATACATAATTAGGAATATAACAAGTTTCAGAATTTAGTAGCCAGTGTTCAGTTAGTAAGATGAAGGTTGGCAAACCCTGCTCCTCTACAAATATCGCAAGATCATCGACTTTATTTCTGATACATTGAATGTTCAATAATATAATTGATAATGTGCTATCACCTAATCTATTGTGGAGTTTTCTCGAGTTTTCGCTAAAAAAGAATTCAGTTCTGATGTATCACATTCAATTTCATCATTAGAAAGATTGGGGAGGGACAGATCATCATTCATTGAGACATTTCGAGGTGATATCAAGTCTGTTTTCGAGGTATCAAGAGTACTTTCATTAATATAAATACAATCATTAGGTAATATTGTTCTAAGTACTATTGTACTGGGTGACATGATGGAAGAAAAGTAATTGATCAAGTTGTCATATATGTTGAGCTTAGAGCGTTCATACTTGGATCCTGAGTAGAAAGTTACAGATGAATTTCTGTTACGATACTTGAAAGCTTTGATTCTAAATGACAGGATACGATGTAGAGGCCAATCATTTACTGAGTTAATTTCAGGTAATAATAGGAGATTTGTTGATTTGCTTAAATTTAAAATATTTTTGAGGGCTACATTTAGAGTTGACATACAACTTACGTTATTTGAATTGAACATCACAATCACTAAGTCATCTTTATCATAATGCAGTGTTTCTTGAAATATATTTTCTGTCAATTCGGCAAGTTCAATGTTGGATTTGATAATTTCATTCACCACGTAATTTTTAGTATAGCTAATAGTTCTCAATACTCTCGTGAATCCTGTTCCATATTGGTCATCATAAACCAAGATTTTTTTCTTTGCAGCAAGTGAAGCAGTCTGGGAGGTTTCATCTCTTGTTGTGTCCTGTTCTAACAGCCCACGTGTCCTACCATGATTTGTCATCATTTGATTTTTGTCATTTATGGAGCTCGTCTTCAATTCACATTCCAGATCGCTTGAATTTCTACTTTCGTTCAATATGATGATAGGGTTCTGAAGTTCAGGCGTCGTTGAACCAAGTTCAGCATCTGGATGAATTTGTCTATCGATACCACAACTGGGAGTAATTTTTTTGTCGAGGATCTCAGTAGTGAATCCTAATCGATATTTCCGAATATTCCTCACAGGTTGTTTCATTCGTTTTTTTGCATGAGTTACATTTATTTTTTTGTTGAATGCATCAGGTGAAGAATTCTCTGCTCCAATTGAATTTGTCTTCCCTTTCTTGTTCGAAGCTTTTCCATTTTCATTATTTCCTACTGCTATGGCACTGTATATTTGTTCCTCCGTAGAAGTTCCTACTGTTTTATGCTCCCTGTTGTCTGTTTGTGTGCCAGAGCATTTCGTAGTCTTATGTAAAATAAAATGTTCATCTGTTGAAGTTTCTTTTGTATTTTGTTCACTTGTGTCTGTTTGGGTGCCATAGCACTCCGTACTCTTTATATTATTATATGCTACTTTTTCTTGTAGCTCGTCAATAAGCTTTTGCATCTCAGCTCTGGTTTTATCATGTTGGATCAATGACTCATTGAATTCCATTTCTAACTGTAAGGCCTGATCCAACGTGTTTTTTTTTTCATTATTCAGTCTCTCCATATGTTTATCTTTCATAATATTGTCTGTTGATAAGTCACTGATGGTTTGTTCCAGTAAACTCAGTTCATCTAGCATAATGGAATCAGCCTGGCACTCGCAGCATATTATTATATTGTCTTGCAAATATTTCACCTTAGACTTGACACTTTTATGGAGGCAACTTCGATGGTATACACTGTTACATTTGGTACAAACATAATGAATGAAAGGTTTCGACTTACAACATTTGAAGGAACTAAAAGACATATCAGATAGATGATATGACTCCGCCGTTGGTGCTAGAGTTTTCCGTACTTGTTGAGTACGTGTTTATATTCACTTGTAGCACTGTGCCTGCACTTGCACCTGTTGAATTCAAGTTGTTTTTAAGACGTAGTACTATTGCACCAAACTTGACCAAATCTCAATTGTCATAGGTTCCTGGCCTGGAATGAAGATCACCTTGTTTGTGGAGCAATTTCCATTTGGAACACCTGGGTATTGTTTTTGTATTTGCCCCTTTTTTGCTTTGGAATGTTTTGTCTTTTTACTGATTTCTGAATTGCGATTATTTCAGAATTTGTAATTATAGATGCAGTTGCATGTACAGTACAGTTCACAATTTTTTGATAGTGTGATTATGTCGATGAGTCTCTAAGCTTCCTTTTGGTGTAAAATTAAGCTTTTTAACTTCACTTTTACCACTGTAAATTCACTCATTAGGAGGAGCACATTTGGAGAGCACACACTTTACTCTGTTTTTAATGGTCTTAGAGACGGTTATAGTTAGGTACATAGTACCCAGTATGAAATCATATAATTTTTTCCTGACCTATTCGAAAGTGTAACGAAATAAAGGGTAATCTATTTGAAAAAACACAACTTTGATATGTCACACTTTTTTGAGCCACCCTGTAGACTCCAAAATAATTCTTCTTTGCAGCCTTAATCAATGTCCATATAATGTAATGGAGAAATTCCCGAAAAAATCAATGTTTTGGTTTACAGGGACCGTGTCTTACGGGGTGCCCCACTCTGTATATACACAGGGTGTTAGTGACTAAGGGCGACAAACTTCTGGAGGTGATTCTGCATAAAGAAATAATGACAATTTGATTATTTTTAATTACAGGTATGATAATATCTATGCCATTCCTACTGATCACCTTCATTGTGTACGCCCTACTACCAGATTCTAATGTACATAGAAGAGCTTTGATGTTTTATGTTCTGAATCTACTTCTGGGATATATCGCCATGGTGAAGGTCCAGCTCTCAGATGAGTATATTTATCCTGTACCATGTGGAATATTAGGTAAGTTAACGATCATTGGCAGTTTTTGCGAATATCGCTACAGGAACTCTGAATTGTTTTGATTTCATTTGTAATTCAATTATAATAACTGATCTTTGGTAAATACGAGATGGTTCATAAAGATCGCCAAGGATACGAATACAACGGATTGTGGGCTCTGTTTCGAGTATAACTCTGAGTTGGCGCGGTACGGAGGGGTGTGCTTAAGCGGCATAATACATCTCCTAAACGGTTTGTGGGAGGTGAAAAATATGAGGGATTCTTTTTTAGATAATCAAATGTTCTTTCATTATGTACCATCAATTTGTTTGGTTTAATCATAATTCATGCGAGTTTTTGAGTCAAAGTTGGAACGCATGCTTTTTCTGCGAATAACTCAAAAACAATTGATCCTATGAAAAAAAGTTGAATCGAAAGTGGTAGAGTGGAAAGTTGTCTATAAATTTTGCACCAAACCACAATAGCTTCCGCAATAGCAGTACGGAAATTATTTACTAACAATGAGACTGGGGTGAGAAACAGTGGAACACAAGAACAGTGAAAAAGTGAACAAGGAGCAGAGAAATGATTTCCGGAGGAATTTGTTGTAAAATTGGAAGAGATAAAAAATTGAGTCGCGATGAACGAGTGCCAGGAAACGGTTGAAGATAGGCAAAGGTGATTAAGGGATGAAGGATAATTGTCAATGTGAATTCGAAAGAACTGTAGAGTGATTCACATAGATACTTTGAGAGGAAGAATGTTCAAGAATGACTGGGGGTTTGAAGCCTGAAGGAAGGCTAGGAATGATTTGGAGAAACATGTAATATTTTTTTTAAGAATAATAGATGTTATTGCTATCTTTATTTGAATGATTCTTCACATAATAGATAAAATTTATTTTGATTTCTTTATATAATGTACATTGTAATAGGTTGAAATACATTACTAATCCTTATTATTCATTTTATTTTTCTTATTCCTGATGGGCCATTCCACACAATCCAGTGATTCGCTCTCACATTCAATTTTTATTGTTTCATCTTCTGAAAAGATCTCGGCAGCTCTGATATCATCATCAATATTGTCTATTCGTTGTAGAACATTCTCGCACGTTTGGCCACTGCAAATACCACATATAATGGAACATTTGAGTCCAGCTTCCTGATAACCCGCATTTTACATTGCATTTACATTTGATGAAACTCATCGCAGTTTCATTGAATCAGGTGCTGCGGGTGGCATAGTGTTGGATATTGGTTCTAGACCCTGTGTTGTTTGTTTCCAACGAATTTTGAACGTACGGAAATGACTTGTTGACATTAAACGTCAAAGTAGTAGTAGTAATCAGCAAATAGCGGCCCAAGTGCTTCCGTAAGGCCCTTCACAGATGCTACAATATGGCATTACTACCCCCACAACGTCAATTTTCCTGTAAATAATTTTCGTTTGGGGTGTTTGTAAACTGTCGTTGATAGAAAAAAAGTTCGGAACAAAATTTGTTGACAATTTCTCGCTCTACAACTTTCAATATGACGATTTTTCGAGTTATTAGAACAAACTCAAAACATTTCATGTGAATGAAAACGAAAGTTTTCAGGAACTGGAAAAATTATTTGACTCGTATGGTGAATTCTCATGAAAATCATGATAATTTGCATAGGGCATTTAAATCACCAAAAAGTCGATGTACAACATTGGGACTTTTCTTTGCAGAAATAACTCCAATTATCTCCAAAGTTTAGTTTTTGAAATATATTTCTATCGGGTGCTTATTCTAAATAGATACTTCTGAAATATTCATTATTATCAAAACATTTGCAGAAATAATAATCAAGATGAGTGAAATCATGAGATTTTGGTATTTTACGAGCTGTTCTGCATATTTTGATCAATTCGGCTGAAACGTTCTCATTTTTGTTTTCAAGACGCCTTTCTATCGATGAATGCATTGCATTAGCCTCCATTTGCGAGTGGCCTACTTCTAGATACTATTGAATATTAGTGATTTTGAAATTCATAGCTCAGTGCGAAAGAGCATAACTCATTACGTTGTTTCTATTTTGATGAGTTCAAACGTCGGTATAGAGAATTATAACATTTTTTTAATTTCCGGCGTTAGGCTGCCTGTTATTTATTTCAGGTAATACTTTATTTTCAAAAAAATGTTGTAAATTCTTCGGAACCAAGGCCACCCCCTTCTTCATCCCACAATGAGTATTATCCGTTTTCAGTGGTAAGGTTGAAGAACCGGAAATTATCAACTTGAAGCCTAGTTCTGTGAAATAAACTGCTGATGTTTGACTTTGGGGACATCAGTATCTACTGCAAGTCTATAGTGAATACCAACGATCCTTCCTGCTTATCGCGTTCTTTTTCAATCCGTGCTCCTTTTTCGCGCCACATGTGAAGGGCGTAAAGTCATCTGCAGATAGCTGACCAAGTTTGTAGATGGTGTACTTTTCGCATCGGCCTTTTTTTGGTGAAAAACACTGCTATGTTTCTTTCGCTCAAATCTTCATTGTGAACTATCATCAATAACGGAGTCAAATTTTTTGAATGGCACTAGTCACTTACATAAGAGTCGTAAAGGTACTTTTTGCTTCTTTGTGTTCTACAATAATGAAATCTGAGGTCAAAAGCGCATCTTATGATTGAAATAATTTCATTTTGGCATCTTTGTAAGGCTGAAGTCTATCTTCTGTGTTTACTCGTGTTTCACTTGCAAAAATCAAAACTTTTTCGAAACAGAACACTCATCTTTCGATAACGATTGTATTCAAAAACATTTATCTGCATAGGGTGAACTGTCCCACAGTGAACCAATTTTCATATATAGGGTCACTACTTTTTCATTTTGATGAAAATACCTCAGAAAACATATCGAATGAACACTCCCTGTTTTGATACATTATCTGTGTAATCATATGGGTACTCATTAAATTTTTCGATATAGTTTTGAATTTTTTTCAAAACTATGACATATGGTTCACTGTGTACGATGATGTGTATACAGTGAACATTCTTGATATAAGTACTAGACGCAAGTACAAAAATTGGTTGATTTCCAATGAAAAAAAATCTTCAAAAATGTGGAAACAGAACTAAATATTTTGTTTTTAACCAAAACTAACAACAAACTCCTTAAAATATTCTTTGGGAAACAATGAGACCAGTAAACCTATAGTCATTTTCATCTCTGAAAAATACAAAAAAAATTACATAAACACAGGAGACTAATAAAATTGGGAAACATTTCAAGAGCTAGCGAATATTGAGACCGCAAACGTCCATGTTGAAAGAGTAGAAGGAATTTTTGCACCTGGAGGTGGAGCCATGGTCTAATGGTTTTTGTGAAATAATTTTGACATCCGATTTTGAAACTGTAGATAAATCGGGTATGTCAGGAATGGAGAACACATATTGTGTTGGAGATTTTTTCCTCACATCATATTCACCTTTTTGGACAGCTATAACTTTAGCTGGATAGTATTTTTTTTTCCTTGGAACTCAACCAGAACAAATTCCTCTTCGACAGGATCTCTGGTAAGATTTCTCAACTGGTTTTTTGATACAGGAATCGTATCTCCTCCTGAATTTTCATCAAATTGATCTGTCATAGCTCCATCACATTCCAAAATCATGGAAGTATCAGATTCAGATGTAGAACTATCCTTCAACACTTTTCTCACACCTTTCTCTTTCTTATTGGCGCATAGGATTCTCGTTTCCATTTGTCGCTTCTTTGCTTGTGTTTTATTTTTCAATTTGCTCCTTTTCTGGCGTGTCCGTTGCTATCATACTCCTACCTCTTTTCCTATTCTTCCTTATATTTTTTCTTGGTTTTGCTTTGGAAGGTGGACGGAATTCTGTCGGATCTATGATTTTTTTGTGACTTGTTTGTGACGATTCATTTACTGATGAATCTTCTTAGGGGGTGATGTTTTCATTTTCTGAACAATCAGGTTCCAGATCTATTGATATATTGTTGTCCGCTGCCACAGCAGTAGGATCAATTTCTTCAAGTTGTGGGCGATCAGTGACTGTGCTTGGTAGAAAGTCGAAATCTGTGAAAATCGTTCTATCAAAAGGAACGATTCCGGTTGCTTTAAAGCTATTTACTATCGAGGTAGGTGTCATAGTTTTTAGATATGCTTCACCAATGAAACCATCCACATCATAAATTGATACTGGTTGGCCAGGATTTCTCATAATCCAGGAATCCATTATGGAAGGTTCTGAAGGGCTTGAATAATCCAACATCGAGAGGTTGTGTTTTATGAGATGAATGGGGAAGCAAAGTGAGTATCGTAACCACGTGTGATTTGGCCAGTTTCAAAGACTCTACGGACAGATGCGATTCATGATTGTCGAATATTAAAAGCGATGGATTTTCCATTGAAGGAAGGAACTACATTTTATGAAATGTTTCATTACTTCAGGAAATAATTCTGAATTCATCCACCCGCTCGGTGCGGCCAAACCAAAAGTACCAGGGGAAGCGCCGTTGATCATGAAGTTTTCGAAGTTTTTTCGAGGGAAATTTATGACGGGTGGAAGTGAATATCCACCAGCACAAACAATAGCACATGTTGTGCATAACGTTCCTTTCTCGCCACTTTTAACTTTCGAAAGACATCTTATTTCTTTCGGTGCCAGCACTTTTGGAGGCTTTTGAACAGTGGTTGTCGCCGTTTCGTCTGAATTATAGACGCATGTTCCATTAGCTAAATTGGAATGGCGTTTTGAAACATCTAGATTTTGGAAATATTTTTCAATGTTATGACGATTGCAACCTGTAGCTCGAGCCAAGCTACAACTTTCCGGTGTTCGGAGAGTTACATCTGGATGACAAACCCGATAAGATTGAAGCCATTCCAAGCCTGCCATTTGATTTTTTTTCCAGGATTCTGGAATGTATATTTTATTGATGATTGCTGTCTCGTACGCTAACATGCGGCAATCTTTATTTGTTAAAGCATAGAAGAGATATGCACAATTTTTGAGATATTTGTTCAATGCCTCCTCCTGCTCCAAATTGAAAATCTGATTAACGTTATAGTTAAGAACTAATCTGACATTCAGACCTTCTCTTGCATTTTTCGTTTTCAAAAAATATCTTCTTAAGGTTGCGTAAGGAAGTTCTTCGAATTCAGCTGCTTTTCTAATTTTTTTCCCGCTGGTAATGAATTCAAAAGCTGCCCCCATGTTTTCTTCTGTGTGAGCCCCTATTTCACGAGGCAGTTTTCTGCTAGCTATGCTGTAAAAAAAATAAAACATTATTTACAATTTCCGGAGTAAAGTAGTACACAGTGAACCAATGATTCACTGTGTAAACCTCAACTTGGTTCACTGTTGGACGTGAAATACAAAATCGTTTGGAGGTAAGAAATGAGAACTAATCATTTGTTAAATCAGGCATTTGCTATCGATTAACAAGCCTACATAGATCATTCATCAAAATGAAATCTCAATTTCACGATTAGAAAGTGTAGTTATCTCACTCGAACAAAAATATGGAGGAACCGACTCAGTTGAACGTTCGAGCGGCACTGATTAGATGATAGGTAGTGCGGTGAGAGACGCTTCAAACACAGCGATCGTTCTGTTTCTAATGTAGGCAATCGCGCATTGTACTTGACAGGTCCACTGTGGGACATGGCTCACTGTTGGACAGTTCACCCCACTCGTATCTGTTCGGGAATAACTTTTTAGTAACATTCTAGAGACTCAGTGGGGTTCTTTCTTTGCCGGTGTCATTTGGTGGGAATGGCCTTGAGTAAATTCTCAATATAAACCCTTATCTTTCTCCATGTGAATTTCCAGAATTGATCAAACATGGCTTTTTTCTCAGCATCAGTTGTAGTGCTACATTCAAGTTTTCTATTTGGTACTGCCTCACACTTACATCTATCTTTCATTTTCCGCGGCTGTTGAGGCTTGTTATAGTACCATTTGCCATCCTTTTTTATACTAAATACCTCATTCTTTTCCGCATACCAAGCCGAAACATCATCGTAGATCCTTTTTTACATTTTTGTCTTTTCTGTGGGTAATAGGACGTATAGTAGTCTGGATGTTCCGAATACGGAACCACACTGATATTGAGTCATTGGAATCTGAACTTCTCTCACTCATTGGTTTTTTTTCCACTACTTTCAGTACGAATGACCAATGGCTCACGAATTTTGTGTATGAACTGGTTGATATCCAAATCTCCTGGAATCACGGAATTGACTGTGTAATATTTATTGGGATCCTCAGGAAGGGAGACGACCATACCAAATTTATATCTTGAAAGATAGACTCTAATGGAGTTGAATACTTCAAGTCATCAGTGAATGATCCAACGGGGACATCTGAAATTTCCATTTGAACAACGTTCACTATTTTCATTCGGACATGTTGACCAATTCAATTATTCAAAGCCTGGAGAGTGGAACATTGCTTCGTCGATGGAAAAAAGTTAGCTGGTGTGAAATCTTTCACTTCATGATCTTCTGAACTGGTGCTTTCTATTTTATTCAATCGTGCCAATGCAACTGGCTAGTTCAGAACGGGACATACTGTGAATATGAAAATTATTATTCTCATGATCATGAGAATTAAACTTTCTTTGTTCACAAAGTGGGAATGCTGTTATCTTCTTGGAAATAGACAACATAATTTCGAATAACGAAATAAATCTAAATAGAATAACTATCTCTTCGGGAGGTTACCAGCTGTCGAATTTATGACAAAATATAATGTTCATACCTGTCCAAATAACTCCAGAGGTACTCAAATTACTGTAATGCACTCACCTCCGAACTGTATTGACTGAGAACACAAATGAGGTTATCAAACTTCACTGATTTTTATCCGACGGAATCGAGAAGGAGGAGGTTTTCTAGTCGACGCGTAAATTTTTTTCATGTATGGTCACGCATAACTCTTCCTTCATTGGATGGGGTATACTACAGAGTTGGTCCCATTTGAAATTGAAAAAAAAAACAATTTGAAGGGTTAAAATATAGGAGATATTTATCGTTCATCCACTGATTTTTCACCCCCTGACCGATTCTACCACTCATAACTTTGTACTTGGTTATATGCTTCAAATTATTTGTTGTTTATTGGGAAGGGTATACATCAGACTTGGTAATCTTCCAATTTAGTGAGGAATAATCCACCCCTTAGGTTAGAAAATTGGGGATTATTAATTTTTCATCTGTGAACCGATTATGTTGAAACTTGGCATAACCATATGTAGTTCTGAAAAAACTACAACATAATGGATACCTAGAGTCAATTGAGAAGGTACTCATGAGTAGATTTCAGTTAAAAAAAAAATTAACTTTTTTACAAAAAATTAAACCGACGAAAAAATTAACTGAGAAGCAAAAAATTGAATAAATCCCCTTAGTCTTGATAATAACTGAGCTCCTAGCTAATGTGATTGACTGATTTTGAGTCGGCGTCGAACAAACAATCAACAAAAATCATAATATTACTTTGAAGGAATAATCAAAATGCTGCCGTGAATGCCGCTGCCATCATTCCACGCTTTACCTAAGTCAATTGCTAGTTTGTTTGGCGCCGACTCAAAATCAGTTACTTGCATTAGTTATAATCAGGACTGAGGAGGTTCATTTTATTTTTTGCTTTTTAGTAGATTTTTTTGTCGGTTTAATTTTTTGTTCAGAAGTATTCATGATGAAGAAACTTTAGACCACGTGCTCGCGTTGCGACCGTCCCATCAATATTAACATCTACCCATCAATATGGATGATTTTTACATCAGTTAATTCTGCGTTCACACTTAGCAGATATCCGTGCAGCCAAAATGAGCTGTTCTTGGTTAGAAATGGACCAAGCTGTTTTTCGGACATAACGCAGAAGTTATAATCAAATAAACTGAAGAAAAATCTCTTGTTTGACCAATAGTGGCCAGGTTGATACTCTTGAACAATAAACTATTCAAGACGGTCATTCAGGAGGAATATACAGTAGAAAGAGTGATGGAAAAACATTTATGGTGTGATATAGGAGGAGCATCTAAATTAATCGCGTTGCCATAAATTTGCTTTCTCAATCTCTTTGCAAACTATCATCTGATATGTGTTCCACCATGAATCATTCTGATTATTCCAGTTTCTCGGAAATATATTGTTACATTGATGATTCGAAAAATATTGTATATTCTGTAAAAAAACATTATATTAAATTGTTCACTTATTGTATCGAAATGAAAGCAAAAAGGATTTGTTAAATCAATTAGTTCACAGATGTACTTGTTTTTGTTCGAACTTTCGTTATCTCTAGATTTTTTACATCTAGTCAAACCGATCCATTTAGGTTCTGGTACTCCAAGAAGCTGGTGAAAAGTTGCACATGCTGTCCGTATTTTTTCCAGTATCCTGATCGTCTCCAATTTCACCGGCACACAAAAAAAAAAGTTGTCTGTGCACCGGGCGCCACCTATCTACGGGCATGTTTTTCAACCCGCTGAACACGAATTTAAAGTCAGTTTAGGCCGTCCGGGCTTCAATTTCGAGTAAATTGCAAAAAAACCCAAAAAAATTCGATGTTTTGGCAAGAAAATTTTTTTTGAGATCTAATGCAAGCATAATTTTCATGTATTTTGATCTGTTAAATACTAATTTCGATCGTACTTCAATCATAAACCGTTTTAAATCTAAAAAAATTGTGAAAAATCATCAAAAATTACAAAAATCGAAGAAAATTGGGATTTTGTTTTAATCTATCTGAAAACGTTCTGCGGTTTTTTACCGGCTGAAACTCCCCACAAACGTAACAAAATTGATCAGGACTCTTATTGTATAGATGGGAATTGCTTCTTGTAATAGTATACTCTCCAGTAGCCAAGTTTTCCACTACTGAAGAGCTGCAGTCGCTGGATGACGACGCCTGCGGGCCTGCTTTCTCACCCTGACCAGACGCCGATACTGGGTTTCCGAATCCCTGCATCGTAAAGTACTCATCACTTTTACCTGCCATGACGGCACACACGCCGTTAACCCAGGGACTCTGCCAGATGGTTCTGTTGCCCACCGTCACCCCGAGGAGGTGCCCTGGTTGCAAGTACAAGCGATCATGCAATGAAATGAAGTCTGCACTTCGAAGAAGTTGAAATTCCAACACGATGACAAATTTTTACTAAATAAAGGAAAAGGTGGAAAAAGAGGTATCCACATCGTAGATCATTTGAGAATGAAACAGTACAATACCCTCGAAAAACCGTTAAAAATTCAATTTGTGTACATTCTTAGATCTTAATCTTGTATTTTAGAAATAAAAAATACAAGAAATTTATTTAATTGTGTTAAAAAAAAAATCCATTTTTTCAGCAGCAATTTTCTGCTATTTTATCGGTTTTTTGCAGTTTTATGAATGTTTGAGGGGACTATGGGCCAAATTTATTGCAGAATCAGAATTTTTTATCTTGTCAAAATATCGAATTTTCGCTATTTTTGGGGTTTTTTGCAATTTACTCGAAATTGAAGCCCGAACGGCCTAAACTGACTTGAAATTCGTATTCAGCGGGTCGAAAAACATGCCCGTAGATAGGTGGCGCCCGGTGCACAGACAACTTTTTTTTTTATGTGCCGGTGTTTTCATTGAAATGGAATTGAAAATTTCTTTCAACACGCTTCGACAAAACATTTTTCTGCAGAAGACTGAAGAATTGAATCCCTCACCCCGCCTTTGTTCTACGCTCAGTTGGAACATGTCGCTCAGGTCGTGGGGCCTAGTATCCTCAGTCAAGTGCCCATTCTGGAAATTCAAATGAAGTCGGTGGGTTACTTCAACTTGCCTGGCGCTCAACTTTCATTCACGGGGCTCGTTATATGAATAAGCACGCAACGCACCCCATTCCATGGAAAACTTCGTCTGTCCGCAGAAGGTTGCATACTAGAATACTCATAATCGTAATACCCGAATGCATCCAACAAGCCTTCGACTCGAACGAAGCAACTTCAGGAAAATTTGTCGACATTTCCAAAGCAAAAGTTTTTTCAGATCACTGACCTTTCATGTGAGTTCTGGAAGGTAAAACTTCTGACATTCAGAAAAAAAATTAATAAGAAGGGTACTTCAGAAAAGTGGGAAAAATATTTGTAGAATATAAATGCCCACTCACGTCATTGGTGGATATTGAGGCCGGATATATTGAAGGTTCAGCCGCAGCCTAGGAAAAAACCTATTAATACGTTGACGGGCAGATTTCTGCAAAATCGTTGCCACTGGGACAGCAAACTCTAATCTAGAGTCAGCGTTTCATAGGTCTGATCAGCCGAAAGGTCAGGAAGTTTCAATATTCATTCTGGGAAAGTAGGCGCTAACGAGTTGTATTTCACGGAAATGAATGGAAAACACCCCATCTGGCTGATCATGAGGTGGATCAATCAGGAAATGAAACCAAACCCTAAACTTTTTTTGTCATACCCATGCTGCCAATCCAGTTCGAAGTCATCAACGGTTAGTGTCCTCTTCACTTTTTCTGCTTTCATGAACTCTTCATTTCCTAGCTGCGATACGAACTCCAAAAGTATTGGTTATTTGTTCATTGTCATTTTGTCTGGCCTTGACTCGGTAACAGTTGTTAATTGCTTTCTTTCCATTCCACCCTCGAGGCCTTGAATGAAAATATACGTAAAAGGTTTTTCTCCCTGGCTTCCGGTACTCCTCGAATTTCGACTGTGTTCGATCTTGTGTTTTGTTCATGAGAGTTTATTTTTTGTTTCATTTCCAAGTTTGTCCTCTGGAGTTGTGAAAACTTGGTTTGCGAGGGATAACATTGTATTAAGATGTCTGAAAACCCTGATGCTTGCACTCATACCTGTGGAAGTTTGGGATCGACTTGGCGACACTTGGCCTACTTGATAATAGAGATTACTAGCGTGTCAGATGGCGCCAATTTCGTTTTAGTTTTTAATTCAGTAATATGGTACATTCATTTCCTCAGCTTCTTTCAGAGGCGAACTCTTCGCGGGTTCTAATTATAGCTTTGATATTGGTTGAAAAGAGACATCTGTCAAACTTCACCAATAGCAGAGCTAGAATTAGAAGCCCCCGAACATTGTTCAAAGGAAGCACTGTCGTGTTGTTTTTCGTATTTCGTACCATCTGAGGTTAACTGCATCTTGACAGACTGAGATTTGGAAATAAAATTGTCATTAAATTGCAGAAAATATTCAATGCATACAATATGATTAACTATGAGAATATCATTATCAGTCAATTCGCCAAGATTTTTACTTGCTTTTGGTACTGAACACAGGTGAATATTTGAATCTGCGGCTTCCTACCGGCCACCCAAAATACAAATGTGGCCCATTCTACGAAAAGTATCCTTACACACTACACTACCTGAAAATAAACAATTCCTCACACACTAATGAACTGATGAATGAGTGATTTTTTAAAGAACAAACTCAGAATGAGCTATGCAAGATTTCAAATCAAAGAGATGGAAAACGCATAGATATCAACGAAATACTGGAAATAATTTCATATAAGATGCTGCAGATGTCAGAAATTTAGTTCTGACGTTGAGCGAGAATATAAACAAACATTTTTGGACGGTGCCATCTACCACAGACTACCACAGAGAGAAGCTCTGTTGAAGTACCAGGTGGTGTCCCCTCGCAAATCTAAACGATATCGAATCAGTTCATTCACCAGGATTTCTAGACATCTTACATTATATTCTCATTGACATTTGCGAGGAGAGAAGAGGTTATTAACCGACGAAACCAAAAAGGAGGAGGTTCTCCAGTCGACACGTATATTTTTTTTTTTTAAGTATTATCACGCATAACTTTTCACTGAGGAGTTTGATTCCGATGATTCTCTCTTCATTGGATAGGGTGTACTTCGAAGTTTCTTCTATTCGAATTTGAATTAAAAAATCTTCTCCTGAAGGTAGCAAAATGGAGGATGTTGATCGTTTACCCTCTGAATTTTGGTCCGTTAACCGATTCTATCAGGCATAACTTTGTAGTGGGTTTTCCGGTTTGAATGATTCTCATTTTATCAGATAGGGTATACCTCATAATTGATCATATCAAAGTGATGGAATCAACTGACCAGAACTTTCAAAAATAATTTATATCAAATAACAATAAATAGTTGAAGTAGATATTCATATTATTCAACAGTTATTAGTTGAAGTAAGCGGGGTAAGTAAGTATTTTGGAAGTAGTCAAAAATTAAGTAGGTAGTAATTAGTAGATTTAAGCCACAAAAAATTTAAAAATAGAAAAATTTTAACAAAAAATCTACAATGAAGTCAACTAAAAAGCAAAAAATAAAATAAATCTTCCTAGTCTTAATGATAATTGAGCTCCTAAACTAATGTGACTAACTAATTTTGAGTCGGCGCCAAACAAACTAGCAATTGAGTTAGGTGGAGCATAGAATGAAGGCAGCGAGATGCACATCGGAGTTATGATTGCTTCTTCAAAGTAATATAATGATCTTCGATAATTGTTAGTTTGGCGCCGACTCAAAATAAGTTACTCACATTAGTTCAGGAGCTCAATTATCATTAGGACTGGGAAGATTTATTTTATTTTTCACTTTTCAGTTGATTTTTTCATCGGTTCAATTTGTAATTGATTCAATATAATTGGGAAGTTGGGAAATAATGTGCCAAGTCGAGAGACTGATCAAAAATATTCGATCGAAGTTTTGGCATAGAATCAAGAGTTTCGAAACAAAATATCCATATTATCGATGCCTGAATTTTTAGCCTGAGTCATTGGCCGCTGAGTGTCGATTGGAATTGTGAATTCGATTCATGAAATGAATTCAAAGATGAAATAAATAGTTTCTGACTATTTGAATATAATTAAAAATTCGTGAAAAATATAGCGTTACACTATTCACATCTATTGCTCTTAGGTAGATATTTTGGGAAAATCTTTATCTTGTTCGATCATAGTCCACAAAATTATTACTTTCTGACTCATACTTCGATTGACTTGACTCCGCCGCACAGTTCCAAAATGTATACTGTTGAAAGATTGTGTTTCCATACCATTACTGGCGAACCATTTGTGGTTATATAGACCCAAATACATGAGAGACTGTTTCCCTAAGATGTACACAAAAACGAAATATTGTTGTAGAATATTTTTGTCGTTTTTCAGTGTAATTGAATGTCATTTATGTCTCTTTCATATGGAGTTCGTGTTGATTATGATGCTATCAACACCTTATATTTCTTCGACAAATACAACTTACAGGTTTTTTTTTCATAATGGAATATGGTGAAAGCCACTGACTCTGTGACAAACAAACAAGCAGTATATGTATAGGTACCATCAAGTTCTTTCACTTCTCTCATTTCCCTGTTCAAGTTTTTTTGCCAACTTGAACAAGTAAACCGCAACAACCTCAGTTTGATATCTCATACGACAGATTGAAAAAAAACATCTGTCAACTCAAATACCATCAAATCTATTCAGAATGCTAAGCTCTGATGTTTCTTTCTTGAGATCTACTTTGTTTAATTTTTACATCATGCTGATGGTACAAAATAGTATTATTACCGCCATGAAGGTTTGATCTTTTTTTTTTTTTTAGCGTATTCCATTATATTTTTTTTCATGGTCTCCTTCTGCTGGATGAATGTTATGTGCATTGATATGTGGCTCGCATTCAGGTAAGTAATTCCAATCCATTTAAATACTTTCTGCCATTAAGACATTCGAAGTGGTTCTTGAATGAAATTTAAATCACACTTTCATTGGAATGCACTCAAGATAATGAAAACAGTTCTCCACTAATATCATTCAAAAGTAAATTCCAGGAAATGAGTATCCCATGCAAGTATATATGTTCTTAGTTTTCGAAAAAGGCGTATTGAAGATAAAGATAGTGTTTGAATCTTGTTTTAATACCATACCATGTTCATCGTTTCATCTGAATCAGGCCTTATGAACTAAGATATGACGCGAAAGCGGTTCAATTCCTAGGTGTGTTTCTCAGATTGGTTGAGTTTGAAATGTGTTCCCACGGCACGGCGTTGCATCTGGCACCAAAGTACATTCAGTTTGGGAATATATTCCATCATCAACCAGTTTCTTTGAGTGACTAATTTTATTGTTGTTCTCTTCGCGTTTCGAGGACCAGCACAGGGATATACTGATAGTACAGACTTCTAGATCTCACCAATATATTTGGTCTTTTTTGTGTAATACTGGCACCGATATCGCCTGTATGTCAATTATTTCTACCTTTGAACTGAGATGCCTAGAAACCCTGGTGTATGCACTGATTCGATTTTGTTTAGACTTTTTAGTAGAGATTCTCGCGTCCTACTTCAAATTTTTCACAATAGATGGTGACAAATTGACATAGTTCAACGAATTGGATCTGTTCGGCCATTACAAAATGCATTCGCCAACCTTAGGCAACCTGCACACTGATGCAGAATACGGACATGTAACTTATGAAACTTCCAACTAATTGGAAAATTTGAATGCTCTTCAATCCGATCGAGGTTAAGATTTGCGAATTGTTATTTCTGCAAAACTCAGTTATAATTACCAATGATTTGTATTCATTGAAATGAATCATGTTTGTGTTGCGTGGTCAGTTACAGGCTGCCGATTTTCTGCCGCACCAATGCAGGTGAGTGAAATTGCTAATATAACACATTTTCAAAGTTTATGGAATCAATAAGTGGAACTTTTTCTACGATAATTTTCCACAACTAATTCTAAGGATTTTGTTTGCACTTCGAATGAATTAACGACATAGCTAAGAATGTGTTGACGCACGCATAATATATTCCATTTTCGAAGTACTGTTCTGGAGTTCAAATCGAAGCCTGGTCCTAAAAGTTTCGGTTGTGATATACTATATATATAGTTTGATTCTTAGGTAAATTCATAGTATTCAACGATTTTCACGATTTTGGGTTACCTACTTCCTTTCCCATGGTGATAAAGTTTTAACTCAAATTTAACGTTCAAATTTAACGTTCAAAGTCATAGGATTCTGGACACCAAAACGATTTGTCTTCCAACTTATGGAGGTTATGAATACACACATAACTCACACGTACGAAAATACCGTGTGAAAAATGATCGAAATATCAGCCCCAAAAAAGCAACCCATATTGATTATATTCTATTAAAGTCTGAAAACGAAATTCATATTCAAAATGAACAGTTGAGTTATTCGTTGTTGGGAAATATATGCACTCATTGAAGTTCAAAGAAAAATTCTCACAATTCAATGTATTAAACCACAAAATATTATCAGTTGCAATTGCTGAATAGATCATCATTTCATGTAATAATGCTTATAAATTCCTCAATTAATTAACAAAATTCCACAATACCCTTTCAAGAGAGATACTAAATAAACAAGATTCATTGATTGTAGGAAGAAAATTTACTTTATGACTATCCACGACTGCGTGTCACCATGATTTCCAAGTGGAAAATAATAAATTAGCATTCATAGCACTTTCTCAGAAATTTTAAATGATATTCCTTAGTAGTTTGAGAGAGTTGAATTTAAGTGACCGTTCGTAAGTTGGAAAATTTAGCGAGCAACATGATACAAGGATGAAAGTGAAACAAATATATGAAAGAGGGGAGCGAATAGTCTTAATGAAAAAAATTAATAAACAATTGGTTTCCTCTGAACACAAGAGTTTGGAGAATATTTGGTTTCTCCTTTCATCTCAAAAAATTATTGTCATGGCACTGCCTCTGTAATCAATTGATTTTCGGGCATTCAATTTGATTCCCAAACTAAAAATGATAATGACACATATTAATTATAGGTATAGACAACATATTTTTCACCAAGAATATTTATTGATGATTTTTTCAAACTATTTTTTCTCTTTTTTCCCAAACAACACACACTAGTTATATTTCATTGAACCTATTCCAATAGTGTTTTAGTTTTAGTATATTTAATATTTCCAGTTCGGAGCCACTTCAAGACAATCATTGGATTCCAGAACCAGTTTCAGAAAAGGCTAGCATGAGCAAACCACACCAAATTCTTGAACACTCAAGGCAATACTTCCTGTCGTGTGAAGAATTCCACAAAGACCTTTTCAAAATGGTGATGTGTTCTTATTCAGTCAGAATGAATGATTCATTGCTCAGAAGCTTAGCAGGCTATGCTAGAGCTAAATTTTTATTGAACCCAAGAAACATAAATAATCTTAATGTATTATATATATACATATATATATATACAGGGTGTAACTGAATAAGTGTAAAACATTTAAGGAGGTGATTCCTTATCGAAAAAAAGATAGGATCTTTCATATAAAGAAACTTCATTGGAGCATCCCTTGTTAAGATACAGCCCCTTAAAGGGGGTACATAAAATTTGTATAACAATTTTTTTCACAAGCACTGAAAAAGTTACAATATTGAAATTAACCTGACGTTTTGTACTACCAAAAAGACACTTAGCCAGTAATTTATTTGGTTTACCCCATGGTTGTAAGGGGTGAAAAACGCAACCCCTAAAATGTATTTCCAATGTAACTTTTTGTCTTATTATTTGTTTACCATTTAAAAATTTATTTCCGATAGCCTGTTTCATTCTAAACAAAAAATGTCTCCTGGGTTTTTTGCCCAAAATAAACCAGTTAGCAGCAAAACATTATTTTACGAACAACTACAGAGATACATCGTCATAAATGCGAAAATACGAAACTAATCTATCTAGTAGGTCGCTATTAGCGATAGTGACAATTAAATTGGTATGACGCTGTCAGTTTGGGAATTTTCGAAATTGAATTAATACTAATTGTGTGTTGTTGTTCTGTTCTTAATTTGTTACTTTAATAATTCACTTGTTAATAAAATGGCATACACAAATGAGGAAATGGCTGATATGCATTACGTTTACGGTCTGTCGCAGGGGAATGGGTTAGAAGCTTCTAGAAGATATGCTGAAATGTATCCTCAACGGCAGCATCCTTCACATAGAATATTTGCTCGACTTCATCAACGATTACGAGAATATGGTTCATTCGACAAAAGAACGCAGGATTGTGGTCGCCATCGAGAAATACGAACACCACAGCTTGAGGAAGCAGTACTTAATTTGATTGAAGAACAACCTACTACCAGTACTAGAAAGATTGCTTTCCAGCTAAATGTTGATCATATGACGGTATTTCGAATTTTAAAGGAACAACTCTTATACCCTTACCATCTGCAACGAGTACAGGCACTGTTACCGCGAGACTTTCCGAACCGTCTTGAATTTTGCAATTGGATGCTGGAAATGATTAGAAGAAATTGTGACTTTCTGAAGACGATAGAATTCACAGACGAATGTAGTTTTTCTCGGGACAAGATTATTAATTTTCATAATTACCACATATGGGCTGATGAAAACCCTCACGCTATTGTCGAAACTAGCCATCAAGAACAGTTTTCTCTTAACGTGTGGCTCGGAGTTATTGGGGATGATTTAATTGGGCCTCATTTTCTACCTCCTCGATTAAATGGTGAGGCATACGTTCAATTTTTAAGAGAAGTGCATCCAGTACTGCTGGAGGAAGTTCCTTTGGGCGTCAGAAGGGATATGTTTTTATGCATGATGGGGCTCCCGCCCATTTTAGTCAAGTAGCACGTCAGCATTTAACTGAAACATATGCAAATCAGTGGATAGGTCGAGGAGGACCACATAAATGGCCCGCTCGATCCCCGGATCTCAATCCTCTCGATTTCTCTATTTGGGGCCATTCACAGCATTTGGTATATCGTACTCCTGTTCGCGATGTAGAGGACTTAAGAAACCGCATCATCGATGCGTGCAGGGTAATCAGAGAGACTCCAGGAATATTTGAGCGAATACGTGGCTCAATGCGCCGACGTCTAGACGCATGCGTAATGTTTGAAGGTAGACATATTGAACATTCACTATGATTTCTACATGTTGTGTGTTTTGTTATTAATAACTTAGTTTTGTTTATTACCCTTTAATCGTTTAATGCAGGTACTAACTACAAAATAACAATAAATCCAGTTCGCATTTATGACGATGTATCTCTGTAGTTGTTCGTAAAATAATGTTTTTCTGCTTACTGGTTTACTTTGGGCAAAAAACCCAAGAGACATTTTTTGTTTAGAATGAAACAGGCTATCGGAAATAAATTTTTAAATGGTAAACAAATAATAAGACAAAAAGTTACATTGGAAATAAATTTTAGGGGTTGCGTTTTTCACCCCTTACAACCATGGGGTAAACCAAATAAATTACTGGCTAAGTGTCTTTTGGTAGTACAAAACGTCAGGTTAATTTCAATATTGTAACTTTTTCAGTGCTTGTGAAAAAAATTGTTATACAAATTTTATGTACCCCCTTTAAGGGGCTGTATCTTAACAAGGGATGCTCCAATGAAGTTTCTTTATATGAAAGATCCTATCTTTTTTTCGATGAGGAATCACCTCCTTAAATGTTTTACACTTATTCAGTTACACCCTGTATATATATATATATATATATATATATATATATATATATATATAAAGTATCAAATTATAGATAGCGACACCTGTAATCTGTGTGGTGGAGCTTAGACCTGTTATCGTGGAATTTTGAAGATACGAGATTTCGTACAACATCAATAGGTCACCGACAGATGCCAGCATAGACCAACCCACGATACCAATAGTCGTACTCCTAGTGCGTTTTTAGGAACGCAATATTCTCTTATATATATATATATATATATATATATATATATATATAACTGAAATAAACATTTCAATGTGATTTGTATCAGAATTCAATATAAATGATAAAATGGTATTGCATCAAGGTTATTTAAATTTATTTTGAATTTCTTTTCATATTAAAAATGTTGGGAAAATCTGTAGAGAGCCCGAACCTCTTGCAATTCAACAGATGGGACTTCCATTTAATTTCCAATGATTTTAATATCATATTTTAATATATATTTTTTTATATATTGTAGATATTTTTTGGAGTTTTTCAGAAAACCTGTAAAAATGTATTTCAATATTTATTACAACTTTTTGCTGAAATTTGACATTGAATATTTGATTGAACAAAACGACAGTTTCCTTTGGCGAATTGTATCCAAAACATGAATAATCCCTATGAATAATATAGATTTAAAATAAAAGTGATTATTAAAAAAAAAGGAATTTCATATAATTTTTCAGTGATATCTCGAAGTTAATAAGAAGTAATTGACGAATTGTGCTTCTCGTTTCATTGTTATTCAATAACAGAGTCGTTGAAAATTCTGAATTACAAATTTATATTATATTCAACTTTGCATTTATTCAAAAAGTTCCATTTAGCAGACCAGTGTGAAGTTAGCGGCCATTTTCTGGCAGCCGTTTTTATCTGGCGGCCCAACGATCAGTGACGTCAGGGTGATTCAAAATTCCTTCGAATTTTCAACCAAATCGAATGGCTGAAGGCTTGGAATTGCAATGGGAATTCAATTTAACAGAAAATGGTCGAACACAACACAAATGAAAAATTTAAGAATGATATACCAAGATATATTTGATATGCTTTTAGATAATAATTCCAAATGCACCCTCAAATATGTTTAACCAAGTGGATATTTGGAATATGTACTACTGAAAGGCTATATATAATTTTCTTGACATGATTTTTGGGTTACCTTCCACAGTCTGAAAATGAAAATATAATCAGGAAAATCTATACAAGTGTAGAAAGGGCAAACTGATTAGTTCACCCCGATAAGTTATTGCGTTCACCTAATTATATTTCCTATGGAAAAATGATTCAATTTGTCAATAACTTGCCGTTTTCTGGATTTGCCTATCAAAAAATTTTTTATAATTTGAATTTTGCTCGCAGAGTCTTTTGCTTTTCAACTGATGGATGTCAATTGAGATCTGCCAAAAGTTTGAGATTGACGTATTGCTCATTTGATATAGGGTGTTGTTCGGATCAGTTTATTGCATTCTACCATATCTCACTTCCTCTCTGGTAGAGGTAACCATGTATGATCATTTCAACAGAATTTGTTGAAAGCAGTTGTTATTGAAAGAAACGGCCTGTATTCTTTCCAAACAACTGCTTTCAACAAATTCTGAATGATCATATGTTACCTCTACTCAAGAGAAGTGAATATGGTAGAATGCTAATAAACTGATCCGAACAACACCCATATATCAAATGAGCAATACGTCAATCTCAAACTTTTGGCAGATCTCAATTGACATCCGTCAGTTGAAAAAAAAGACTCTGGGCAAAATCCAAATTATAAAACAATTAAAGGAGATTTAGAAGATTTTGAGAACGAGGCAGATATAGTCCCCGAAACGTCAAGCAAAACTATATAGAGAAGTATCTTTGAATTTTAAAAATTTTGATAGGCAAATCCAGAAACGGCAAGTTATTGACAAATTGAATCATTTTCCATAGGAAATATAATTTGGTGAACGCAATAACTTATCGGGGTGAACTAATCAGTTTGCCCTTTCTACACTTGTATAGATTTTCCTGATTATATTTTCATTTTCAGACTGTGGAAGGTTACCCAAAAATCATGTCAAGAAACGTTGTTCCTCCACAAAAAACCACATTCATTCAATGCTATATATAATGTTTCTTGACATGTTTTTAGGGTAACCTTCCACAGTCTGAAAATGAAAATATAATCAGGAAAATCAGTTGAAAAAGCGAAAAAGACTCTGCAAGAAAAAATCCCAATTATTCAAACAATTGAAGTAGATTCAGAATATTTTGAGAACGGGGGCAGATATAGTCCCCGGAACGTCAATCAAAAACTATATAGAGAAGTATCTTTTGAATTTTTACTATTTTTATAATCATATTGAGGGAACGAAAAGTTACTGACAAATCGAATCATTCTTTCTATAGGAAATATGATTTGGTGAACGCAGTAACTTATCGGGGTGAACTAATTAGTTTTCCCTTTCTAGACTTGTATTGATTTTCCTGATTATATTTCCATTTTCAGACTGTGGAAGGTTACCCAAAAAACATGTCAAGAAACGTTGTTCCTCCGCAAAAAACACATTCATTCAATGCTAAATTAATGATTTACCAAGAGATGATTGATTTGCAAAGAGATAGTTTATACTTGTCGATTTTCCAAAAAAACAAAAGCAACCTTCAAAAATGTTGAGCTAAGTTCATTTTTGATATATGTATTACTGGAAGGCTATATAATAATATACCAAGAGATGACTGATTTGCAGGCCGCCAAAGCGGTAGTTTATACATGTTTTTCGAAAAAAAATGTAGACCCACCATCAAAAATGTTGAGCCAAGTTCAGTTTTGGTATATGTGTTACTGGAAGGCTATATAATGATATACCAAAATATGATTGATTTGAAGGTCCTCGAAGGGGTAGTTTATACTTGTTTTTCGAAAAAATCTAAAGCCACCATCAAATTTTTTTGCCAAGTCAATATTTGGTATACGTGTTACTGAAAGGCTATATAATGATATACCAAGAGATAATTGATTTGCAGGCCTCGAAGGGTAGTTTATATTTTGATCGAAAAAATCATAACCCACCCTCAAAAATGTTTAGCCAGGTTCATCAATCATCCATTGGTATATCTTTATATAACATTATATCTATATCTTCATATAACATAATATCAAGTTTTCCATTTGTTTTCAACCATTTTCTGTTAAATTGAATTCCCATTGCAATTTCAAATCTTTAGCCATTTTATCTTCTTTCCTTTTTTTTTTTTTTTTTTTCAAGAAAACCGCATTAACCGCGAAGGTTATTAGCGGTGGTGGTACAGTATATATTATATTTGTTTCAAGATATGAATTGAGTCCAAAAACTTTAGTAACAACATGATGTTATCCAGGTTCAAAGCATCGCTAAGTTTTCCGGGCAGTCCTGAAGTTATTCTCTCCTCTCTGTAGTCGGGACACTCCGAGATTATATGTTTCACGTTCAGTTCTTCATAACAGGAAACACATCTTTTGGGATTTTCTTTCTTCAGTAGATGCTGGTGTGTGTATCTAGTGTGACCAATCCTGAGGCGTGTTAGTATTGTTTGTTGTCTACGAGAGACTGATTCATAATTCTGGATGCTCATGCCAGGGTTAATTGTTTTGAGCTTGTTATTCTCAAGAGCTTGCCATCTTTCTCTTCATGTATTTATTGTGAGTTTTCGAATGGCATGGAAGTAATCTTCATGTGGCACTCGGTGAATCGGTTGATAGCGAGGATTTGAACTTGTCTCTCTGGCAAGTGTATCTGCAGTTTCGTTACCAGCTATTCCTACATGTGATGGAACCCAAACAATTTCAACACGTTTTTTTAGATCAGATAATTTTCCCAGTTCTGTTTTGATGCTGAGCAGAAGGGCATTTCTGGGATAAAGCTGTTGAATGCCCTGCACAGCACTCAATGAGTCGGTAAAGATGACAATATCTTCTCCATATTCGCTGCAGTGCGCAAGGGCTTTGGCTATGGCATACAGTTCTCCCGTATAAATACTTGCTTCTGCTGGAAGTCGATAACTATAGTTTCCCCTGTCTGAGATGACGGCAGCCGCTACACTATCACTGGTTTTACTAGCATCTGTGTATATGTGGCTGTAGTTCACGTATTTGGAGGCCACTTCTGTAAAAGCTCTTCTTATGAGTACTGCTGGGGTATCATTTTGGGATATTGAGTGAGTTGGGTATTGCATTTGGGAAGGGCTATTGTCCACGGAGGGTATCTTTATATTCAGAGGGAGAATGTTCTGATTATGAATTGGATTATTTGATATTTTGGAAATTCGGGCATAAAGTGGTATCTGTGAATTATGATGTTGTTCAAATATTTCGGAAAAACGATTGGAAAATGTATTGTAATGACTGGGATTTTTTTTATTGGCTGATATTCTTGCTGCATATGTTAGAATTAGATTGAGTCGACGTAATTCAAGTGATGGTTCTCCAGCTTCGATCTGTATACTTTCCACAGGACTGGTACAGAATGCTCCCATAGCAATTCTTATGGCCGCATTCTGGATGACATCTAAAGACTTCAAGAGTACTGCCCTCGCTGTAGAGTAAACAATGGACCCATAATCCAGTTTGGATCTGATTAATGCTCGATAAATCCGTAGCAAGGTACTACTGTCAGCTCCCCATGTGTGATTGGCTAATACCTTCATTAGATTTAGGCCATTCTGGCAGGATTTCTTGAGATTCCTAATGTGCGAGTCCCATTTCAGTTTTTTATCAAAAGTAACACCAAGAAATTTAACTTCGTCCACAAATTCCAGTTGGTGGTTATTCAATTCGAGAAAGGGTGGAGCATCTACCGTTTTCTTTGAGAAAAGAATACATTTTGTTTTTGTAGTCGAGAACTTAAGTCCTGTGCGTTCTGACCATGACTGAAGGTTGTTAAGTGCATTCTGAAGATGGTTTCGAATTGTGAGTATGTTTTTCCCCGATGCATACAGAACTAAATCATCCGCGTAGAGATTACCCCTGACAGGCCTTCTAATGTCGTCCAAAATGTCATTAATGGCAATGAGAAACAGCGTCACACTAAGGACCGATCCTTGTGGAGTTCCATTTTCTTGAGACTTAGTTTCCGAAAAATCACCATTGACTCTCACCGAAAAAGACCTATTCTTCAAAAAATTGGATATGAAAGCTAGCATATCTCCTTGAATTCGCCATTGGTTCAACTGGTTAAGAACCTTGCGTCTCCAGACAGTATCAAAAGCTCGATGTATATCAAAGAATATTGCAATTAGCTTTTCTTTATTTGCGAAGGCTTCATGAATATCTGATTGGAGATTCACTAGATTGTCTGTGGTCGAACGATGCTTTCGAAAACCACTTTGTTGGGGAATAATCAGGTTATTTTGTTCCAGGTAGTACTGTAACCTAGCGTTGAGTATTTTTTCGAGAAGTTTACACATAGTACATGTTAGAGATATGGGCCGATAGGACTGTGGATTTGTATGTGGTCTGTCTGATTTTTTAATAGGCAATACTATTGCTTCTAACCAATGAGTAGGAAATTTTCGAGTGCGGAATATTTCATTGAATACTCCAAGAAGGTGTCGCTTTCCTACTGGAGGAAGTTTCACAAGAAGAATGTAAGGAATGTCATCTGGACCAGGGGTGGATTTTTTAACTTTGGATAAAGCATCCTCCAGTTCGTCAATCGTAATATCATAGTTCAAAGGGTTCTCCACATCTGCTTCAATATCTAGAGGATATGTCTCCATGGTTTCTTTCATCTGTATAAAATTGGCATCATAATTCGCATTACTCGATTGTTGTTGGAAGTTGTCAGCTAACAAGTTGGCAATTTCCTGACTATTTGTGATAGTTTTTCCATTTTTAATCAGAGATGATATACCAATATGACTTCTCGACCCTCTTATATGGTTGACTTTCTGCCATACCTCAGACATCGGCGTGGAGTTGTTCAAGGTTGATACATATTGTGTCCAAGAAGTTCGTTTGCTCTGTTTAATTAACCTTTTTTTAATTTTTTGCCACATCATATGCTCTGTCCAATTGCTTACCTTGGTTGCTTTTTGGCATTCCTCATTCCACCACGGTACAGGTTGATGGTGCATTACCTGGGTAGTTTTTCCTATGGCTACGATTGCTGATTGGACAATGCTTTCAGTAAATTCATCCACAAGCATATCGATGTCTTGCACCGGGTTGGGAAGTTCATTGGGTATTTTAGCCTCCAGAAGGGTTCCATAACGTATCCAGTCGTTGTTGTTAACATTTTTTAGCCGCCAGCTGGGACGAAATGTAGGCCGCGTATCTTGTACATCTGCTCCAAGAATAATAGGAAAATGATCGCTGCCATACGGGTCTGGTAACACAGTCCAAGTTAAAGTACTGGAAAGGTTTGGGTGACAAAGTGCCAAATCAAGAGCGGAATGGTTGCCTTATTGCGGTATTCATTCTTGTTATTTCACCTGAGTTGAGAAGTACGAGATTTGATGTGTTGATGAACGTCTCTAGTTTACTGCCTTTCGGGTTGGTTGACGAACAACCCCATATTGTGTTATGGGCGTTAAAATCGCCCAAGATAACGCAAGGCTTTGGTAATTGTCTAATCAGATTGTCCAAATCGTTAATATTGATTTCTGCATCTGGTGGAATGTAAATGTTACAAATGCACATTTTTTGTGGGAATACTTTTTCCCCCCGGTTTCAATATAACAGCTATGGCTTCGTAGTCAGTTAAAAGTGGGATTTCCTTAGCCTCTAGAGAATTCTTACTTTGGTTTTTCTTCATTTACCAACATCTGCAGCATCTCTAAATGGGGATATACCCCATTTATATTCCATTGTAAAATGAATGGTTCTGATTATTTATGGAATTGTGAGGTCTCAGAAAGTTTCTACCGATATATCGCTTTCATTTTCAGAGACTGAAATGTTAGAGTCAGTTTCTAGTTCTCCATTGAGCTGTTTCATTATTTTCTTTTTTAGTTTTGTGATTCGGGCCTTAATGCTACGTTCAGTAAGTGCTGGATAGATCTTAGTAAGTATACCTAGAAGCGTGTGAACTTCTCCGGTATACCTGCGGGCAACACTGAGGGGGTCCGGGGTACCAAACGAATCCTCAAGGAAACTGACTATTTGACTATAGTCCAGTGGAAAGTCGGCTGGATTATCATCAAAGAGTTTTTTGGCTGGGGCAACCAGGGATTCAACGGACCAGTTATGTATTTGGGATTTCGATTTCTTTTTAACTTGAGAGCTAGGAATGGTGAAAGGCTCCAACTCTTTGGCTGGATTCTGAATCGGAGGACTGATCTCTGAATGAGGCCTTTTTTGCGAGATGGTGTATGTTAGGAAGGGGGTTTCTTGGCCTTGCGGGATTACATCTTCAATTGATTTATCTTGATTGAAGATGTCTATGGGTTCTGTAACAGTAAGGGGAATTTCTGGAGTTTGGGATGTTGAATCTTCAACTGAATTATCTTGTGGAGTGTTGGCTATAGGTTCAGTAACAGTTTCAGGACAATTAACCGAGATATGACCATTTTTCTTACAATTGTAGCACATAAGTTTATCTTCAGAGAGGAAAATACGATAGGGAGTGTTATCATATGATACATTGAATGATTCTGGATAAGGAACACTATTATTATTGTTAGGAGCAGGTTGTATGAAGACTTGTCTGCGAAAGCTCAGTATGTGACTAAATTCGGGTTGTGAAATTCGGATCCGAAGAAATGTTATGGGTGACATCAGAGTTAATCCAAGCTCTCTAAGGCCCTGTTCTATGATATTGTGAGGGATTGTTGGGCTCACATTAGAAAGGACTAATCGAGTAGATGGTGAGATTGAACGGCGGGCTTTAAGTATTTGACAGTCAATTTCAATTTCTCCTCCTTCATTTAAAAATGTATCCACTATTGTTTGGCTGGAGAGATAGATGCATACTCTGTTGTTCGAAATTTTAGATGAGAAAATTATATCTTTCGGTTGAACTTTGTTTCCAAGAGCAATGATGTATTCATGGATTTTCACATCTTGAATAGAGGCGAATATGATGGCTTGTTCCTTTGATGGGTATTTGAAAGTTTGTACTACTGTGGAGTAAGACTGTATTGGGTGATTCAGTGAGTTTTCTTGATTTGGTTGATCATTTTGAGTACCCCTGTAGTCAGAGGTACTCGCCTTGTAATTGCTATACATGTTTTATATAAATTTCAACAGGATAACTAGCATCTCTTCCTCCTGAGTGCGACCCTGCTTAAAGGTATGTCCACTATTCTGTGACAACTGATAAGAAACTATAATTTCTTACCAACAAAAAAAAAAACTGGGCTGGATATCAATGCACACTTTTTATTTTACACACGAAATAGTTCTCGATTTTTTTGCAATCACTACTCTCCTGATTCACGTCTGTTCACTATCACTGAACCAGGATGACTGTAACAATCGTTTAACTTGTTGAAAAACTAACTCTATCTTCTTTCCTCTTCTGAATAAACTGTATCTGCAAGATTCAATTTCCTTGATCTGTAAAGAAAAATAAAATAAGTTTGCAAGATCTTACTACCCAATTTCTTAGAAATAATGTAGAACATGTAGAGTTAAAAACAGAATACGTTACATAACATCAAACAAATATGATTAAAATCAGACATCACAGCATTGTCTAAACATGAAAAAAAATCTACGTAAATTCGTTTTTGACAAGTTTGAGATTTTGACAAAAGAAAAAAATAGTAATGAAATTAAACTGATCTTTACATTTTGACACGAAATAGTCTTGCATAAATTATAACAATGGAGCCCACATACTACAACTGAATATGTCAAACACTCCAATGTATTTGAAAGAAATGGGAAAAAACGATAACAGATAAAAACAAAATCGATACTAGCAATCTCAGATATTCAACAATGTTCATTCCAATTGTGAAATATGAACACGAATTGATTTGTTTGAAACTATGAACAGGATGTTCATGAAATCAGATGTGGAATCATCTGCGACTGAACTTTAGTCACACTTTAGTCACTATCTTCCATCGTTCAAGATAACCTCTTGTGGGGTATTCATGTCTAAAAGTAAATCATTCTCAATTGAATAGAAATATTTTTCTATTAATTGAAAAATCCACGATAAAAATGATTTTTTTTAATGTCCAACAGAAAACAACTACTTCCCCGGCTGAAGCCACACTGGACATTGAACTTCATCTGATATAAATTATGAAAGGACCCTAACTCGAAAGAAAAAATCTGAAATTGAAAATTTGCATTTTTATTCAGATATTTATATGATTTTCTGTTCCAGTCTTAATTAGGTACTCATTGAGTTAGGGTCGTTTCAGAATATCTATCAGATGGAGTTCAATGTCCAGCGTAGCTTTAGCCGGGAAAGTAGTTGTTTTATGTTGGACATTCACAAAAAATAACTTAATTTTTATCGTGGATTTTTCACTTTACAGAAGAATCTTTCTATTCAATATTCAATTGAGACTGTTTCCCTTTTCAACATGAACACGAAATATTGAAAGAATAACTGTTAAATTATATTGTAAGTTTTGAACGTCTCTTTGAATTCTAATCATATTTGTTTGATGTTATGTAACGTATTATGTTTTTAACTTTAGATGTTTTACATTATTTTTAAGAATTTACCTGAAGGTGACATAAACAATGTTTGTTGAAATGTCGTATCAAATAAAAAATACATATACTGACTGAGGCCCTTATTTCGAGAAAACAAAGAAAATAAACGAACGAAAGCAAGTTGATATAAACCTGGTAAAATACATGAAATGAACCCTTTAATTTGCTTGTTTTCAATTTCAGGGAAATGTATGTGTCACACTATTTTCTGTATTCTAACGATGTTTAGTAGGTTATTTATTAATTTATTTGTAATTCATTTGGTTGTTACATTGAGTGACTATTTGGAAGGCAGTTAAATCCAGTGCTCATTGACTCATCGATCATTCTGTTGGTGCTATTGAGATATTGTGTAATCCTAACCTCACTTTTTGTTCCGTAAACGTTCTACAGACAAACAAACAGACATACAGACAAGAAAGCAACTCAATATTGCATTGTCATCTAGTCCTGAGCTATGTCTGAAGTTTCAAAACTCATCAGGAAATTAGTTTAAAATTGATTGCAAGATTTGTACCGAACAGACACGAAAGCAAGCTAATATAAATGTGGTAAAAATCAGTCATTTTGAGAACCTCTACAACTATAAATTATCACCCAGTAGTGAATGACAATATATACCTCAAATGATCCTGTGTTTTCAAGGACGTATTGGCTTTTCTTCATCCACCAACAGGACAGGACACAGAAATACTGAATTTTCCCTATATATGCTGAATTTTATTTCATATGCCTCCTGAAGAATAATTAATTTCCACACTGTGTCAAGTGAAATATAAAACACAAATGTACCTAGTTAAGTTTCGATGGGAATGATTAAAGAGTTGTTCTTCATTCATACCTTCAACAAATATAAATCATATCAAATGAAAAATTATTCATGAATCACTTATTTAAATACAAATTTTTGACATTTCATATCAATTTTAAATATTATGAGTTTGAATATTATGCTGAGTATAATATATTAGGCCACCCTGTCATGATAAGGGTGAATATCAGCTAGAAATAAGAATTCAATGAAAACATGGTTATCCCAAATAAAATATATGAAATTGGAATTCGATTTTTCCAATTTTATTTTCAAGGGAATTATTATTTTTCTACGTTCATGCAAAAACCAAAACTTTATAGAACTATATATGGTGATAAAATGGGTTCTTTATTGCATTAGTGCAATAAAATGTTTATTGCACTCATATGTCATTCTACTACAGCGTTTTGTGATAATGAAAAACATAAACGTTTAAATCGACGCTATTTTTAGTCCATTTTCTGTGATATTGTATTACATTTTAATCAATTGCATATTTCATATTATTCTCAATCATATTCTTTGCATACTGAATTACGGAATTACTAGAAAATACAATTTATCAAAAATGAGTTGAATTGTTCCTAACATAGGTATTAGATCCTAACTTTCTCAATGCAAATTGATAGTGCTAATTAATTATTGAATATTTTGCTATTAAATTACGCTTTTTTTCCACACTAAGTGCCACCTGAATGAAATATTTTTCTATTTTTGCATGAACGTAGAAAAAATATTGTATGCAACTCGTGCAAAAAGCGTTTATGGCTTTTGACGTGTTGTCCAACTTGGCCTGACGGCCTCGTCGGACAACTTCATGTTGAGTGCAATAAACACTCACTTTTTGCACCTGTTGCATAAATAACTATTTGATATATATAGTAACAAAATAAAGAACATCAAATGTAGTGCAAGATATTGTGAATTTTAGAGTGTTACATTAAATGGAAATATTTTTAAAAAACAAGTTCATATTCGGGAAGGTAAAGAGATGAACTGTTTTTTGTAATGAAATTCCAACATAACAATTCAATTCATATCTTACCTCTTCTGAAGAAGAAATTTCATCCATCGGTCATAGTACAAAAGTACCTATATAGTGACAATATTTTCATTGTTTTGGTAAGATTTTTCTGAAAGCAGGTTTCCTTCAGCTGAGTGAAATTGAACCAAACTGATATCCCTTTCATTCTGATTTTCAATTGACCCAATGTTTTTATTCCTGCTGTTTGCTGATGTGGATAACAAAATCTCCGAACTCCTGAAATGAATACATGGATTTTAGAAAATGTAATCAATACAAATAACTAGGTGTGCTAGTCAACTATAAGTGATTTATTTTCATAAGATGACTTTATTTTTTTCAAAAATTAATAAATAACCTACTCAAAATGTTTATATATATGTTATCTACTCGCTTTTCATTTTTCTCTTCATCAACTGACCTGGAACTCCTCTGAATTGTTTGGATTTACTGTGAATAGGGTTTTCGTAAACTTAGTTTGGGGATAGCTTCAGGTCTCAATCTGATTTTATTCTTTACCACAATATATATCATCTTTGTTTGAAGGTTGTAGACGATGTGGTAACTTGATTACTATCGTTTCGGACGTCCATCGTCTTAATGTATTAAAGAGGTTTTCACGACGTTTCGAATGCTTGTATCTGCAATCGTCTTCAGGTGAATACTGACAAGTGGTGCTACTTACCAATTTATATGACTGTCGGCGCAATTTCCCCATGTGCAGCGGTGCGTGTAATTTCGCGCGGTGTGGTGGTGCGTGAAGTTTCGCGCCTCTGCAGCCCGCCAGAAAAAGCAATCAGGGGTTTCCATACGTTCTTGATCTCAACGCTTGGTTGACTGAAGAAACTCCTAGAAGAAGTATTGAAACAACTCCGGAGAACGAAAACTCCCGAAGAGCAACAACAAAGCACAGTGATCTGCCTTCCGTACATCAGAGGTGTCTCCGAAAAGATCAGAAGGATCGGAAACAAGTTCAACATCAAGAGCTGCTTCCAATCAGGCAGTACTTCACGGAGTTTCCTGACCAAGACCAAACCTGACAACAAAAATTAAGTCAGTAAGAATTGCATTTATGAAGTTCCATGTGAATGCGGAGATTCCTACATTGGAAAGACAAAGAAACCGGTATCGGTAAGATTGGATGAGCACAAGAAATGGACTCAACGTGGAGAAACATCAAAATCGGGAATCGCTGACCACGCCTGGACTGAGCACCATCGAGTTCTATGGGATGACGTAAGTGTTCTACATAGAGAGGAGCATTGGTTCAAATGAAAGTTCAAAGAGGCCTCCTCCATCGAAGCCAATAACGCCTTGAGTCAACCAAGCGTTGAGATCAAGAACGTATGGAAACCCCTGATTGCTCTTTCTGGTGGGCTGCAGGGGCGCGAAACTTCACGCACCACCATACCGCGCAAAATTACACGCACCGCTGCACATGGCGAAATCGCACGCATCATTGCGCCGACAGTCATATGAACTTGTAAGTAGCACCTAAACTTGTCATTATTCACCTGAAGACGATTGCAGATACAAGCATTCGAAACGTCGTGAAAACATCTCAAATACATTGAGACGATAGACGTCCAAAACGATAGTAATATATCATCTTGCCTAAATAAGTGCACACTGCAGACACAATTTTTGTCACTCAATTGATCTTTGATTCCTTCCTCTCATCGTACCTCGGAAGAGTGAGCCTGAAAAAATAAAATTGAAGTGTTTCAGAAATCAAATATCATGTGAATTGTATTGTTCTATCATTGTCTGAAGAGACAATGGTATTATATACTATATTTTACTTACATAAAGTGTCATTTCAGTTTCATAAGATGGAACCATGCACTTCATTTTGAATAAATGTATAATTCGAAATGAAAACGGAATTCTCGATTTTCTAACGCCACAATTGAACAAGCCAAACGCCAAAAGCAAACAAAAATCAAATTCTAGGCCAACAGTGTCTTTTTATGCCATTTTCGTCGTAATAAAAGATAAATATAACCTAAAATAAAATCTTGAGAAAATACTGATTCGTTGTAACGGCGGCGACACCGAGGAGCAAAAAGCCGAAGCTTCGATTCAAATAGTGGATGTACTAATAAAGTAAAGAAAACTGAACTGTTTGTCGCTGTCTGCTCAAATGATTGGAGACAATGGTCGAATTGCGGAATCTACTTCTCCCACATCTTTGACGATTTCGGAGCGGACTGAACATTGTCCGAATAAATTTCTTAGGAGAGTTGCTCTTTGGTGTTGACATCTACTCAACAATCATTCGAATCAGATCGCGATCTAGAAAATCAAGCAGGCCATATTGTCACACGTTCGATCCCACACCTTTTCAGATATGAGTGCATACACCAGGGTTTTGTTTGGTCAATCGTGGTAAGCGACTGGATGGCGTGGACTTCGGACGACAGAATGAGGTCAACGATGAGATTTGATAGTGGTAGTGGGACTACGAGCGAACACATAGGTAGGTCGCTAATCACAGGTATATAGTAGGAGGGAGAAAATAGAAAGGGGCTGGAATATCGAATTGAGGGCGGGATGACTTCCGGGTTTACTGCAGTGTTCCCAAACATACTACGCGGGGTGGAAAAAAATGGTTGATGCCTCACTCTGGTTTCTCTAGGAGGTTTGAAATATTTCTCATGTACCAAGTTCAGTCATTTCATGGTATTCATTATTAGTTCATGAACAACTGGTAATACTACTCTCGTCAGGGCATACGGTGCGGCGTAGTCAGGGGCTAACTTCGTCGCATTTTCTCAGTCCCAGATGACAGGAAAAAACCCCATTTCATGAACTGATCTCCTATGTGACATCTCCAATTGCATTTGTACATATTGCTGAGGGGCGGATCTTTATATTGAATTCGACGATGTTATCTCTCAAAAATTAGGAAAGACGGACTGTACCCGGTTGAGTCATGATGGACCGTATTGCAGCCAAACTGCAGCTCATAATCATTCTCACAATACTGGCAAATCAGAACTTAAGTTTTGTTTGCTCGTTCAACAAGTTTGGCTTGCGGCGTATATGGTTATGTGAAATGATGATTTATATCAAAGGTAATAATGAGATCAGCGAACACATTCCTGGTGAACTGATTTCCGTTATAATTGATAATGGTCTGTGGACTGCCAAAACAATATCTCCATCGAAGAGTTGGCAGAAAATGGGAGATGGCTTTGCACAAGTGGTGGATTTGAAGCCATTCAGTTGATCGATTTTGAAGCGCATAAGCGTACTTTACCATCATTAGAAATGGTGTGCCCATGAATTACTATTCGAGGACGGTTCCATTCTCCTCACACGATGGCTGTAAATTCCATATTTCTGATCCATGAGACGTCCCCGAATGGAAATATCTCTGAACATGTTCAGCCAGTGATTCTCCGCGATGTCTCAGCTATTGAGTTGCAGTTATTCTAATGTATCGGGAAGTAGCTCCGTTATGATTTTCTTGCAAGAACTATTGTCGTTGAGTCATCCGAACACACATTAACGACAATTTCTCATAGTGGAATCTGTAAAGTGGAACGGCTTCATGAATCTTTTCATTGTCATACCAAAAACATTGGATTCATTCCTTCAGTAATATAGTTTTCCGGTACTTGTGGAAAGAGGTTGTCGAAAGAAAGCATCAGTTGTTTTTCAAACAATTTCCACATTGCCGGACCTCAAAATCTGAGTTATGCAGAAATATAGTTCATCAGGCTCTTTTTCCGAGAGGGTATTGAAAGACTGAACTCACTCCAAAGACAGATCACAATACATTTTTCTTAAAAATTGTGTCCAATTCTCTCGATACTCCGTACGAGAGCTTGACATTTTCTCACGGTAACAGAATAGATTGTTTTCAATGTGAATAACGTCCGGCGTATGCCACAACATGCTTCTTCCTTAAGAGTTCGAGAGCTCTTCTCTCCATTTCTAACGATTGTACTTTAGCAATCTATAAGGTGCTGGAAAACTCATGAGGAGTAAGATAAAACATGTGGTACCATGATGTCATCCCCGGAAACTAAACTAGTTGTTTGGGCGGGCCACTGTACTGAAGACGGTACTTCGTCTCGGTCTGTTTGTATCCTATATTTCGTAAATATTTCAGAGTGCGGAGACAAAACTCCGATTGCGATGAAACGGAGTATCGTTTTCCTATGTCAATGAAATATTCCATGGAGTTTTTCACGATGTTGCTTAGAAATTTTCGCGATAATACTATATTATCCTAATAGGCAAAAGGAAACTGGTCCATGTCAGGACATAACCGTTAGTAGCTAAAACATAGCTGGCGCTGATTGAAGCTCAAAATGCTTCCATGAACGGTAAAGAATATTCAACTCCTCAACTGACACACTTTCCGGAGATTAATATTTCCATTTCAATTGATACATAAACTCGAAAATTAGAATCGGGACTCTTCACGATCAGGATAGGTAAGTGATATCCCGAATAAAAATTGACTCTACTCCTGAAACAAACAGTCAATCAACTGATGATGTAAAGGATATTCAGTACTAGCCTAAATACGGAGGTGAGCTTTAACCGCGTCGATCACAATCAGGAAAAATCAGATACAGGTATCTAATCTCCTAGCAGCAAGTATGAATTGGGGGCAAGCTCATTTTCTTCTGGAAAGCAACAAGCTACGATACGGTTCAGATTTAGAAACGAATTTTCCAACGTCAAATCAACAAGCTTTAAATTTAAAGAAACTATACATACACTGTTGTCTTGTCGGTACCGTAGCTTATGCGTGCGAAATACGCATACAAAAGTTTACTTTCAGTCACATCCTGATCATATCATCAAACAAATAAGTCATCAATGATTCATGCACTCTGGAGTTACATGACATTGACCAGCAATCTGCAAAAGTTTGAGGGGAAAAACTTGCTAGTTGAGTGACTCTAAAATTTGATACGGCCGCGTTCTCCCGTAGAGACCAAAGTACTCAATTTTTTTTCTCTAATAAATTTAAGGAAGTGATACACAATAATAACTTCAATAGGTCTATTACCAGAAAAAAATATCAAAAACTATATTACAGTTCGACGCTTGCCGAATAAATAACTTCGATCAGAAATTAAAGTATAAAAATAAAATCACTCATACTTTGAGAATGATAAAGAACTCACAACTCACGTTAAAATTTATTCAAATGATGAACTCGTATTTCCGTTTTATATTACATCTTTTTATCATTGAAATATCGAATCTGTTTTTCCCGTGGAACTCATAATTTATAATTACCATTTAGGTTTCAAGTGAGTGGGTCTCTTGCGGGCCTCCACTGCGACCCGTGAGGATCTATTGTGGTTCACACCAATTTATTATTCCACCAAATAAGTGCAGCTTCATCACAAAGCCGATCAGTTCACCTGGTGAATGATTCTCCAGGTCAAATGGCAATAGTGACTCGAAAACCTGATTCTGTCCGCAGCGGGGCAGGCGCAAATTATGTGCTCTGCTGTTTCGTCACCTTCAAGACAAAGACGGCATGCCGGATTTTCCTTCAGTCCAAGTCTTGACATATTCAGACGATAGTGGCCAGTAAGCAGGTCTAGCAGACAACGTGGGTCCTCCCTCCTGGAGTCTAACAATTGTGTGTGGTGACGTTTTTCGAAATAATTATAATTGCCTTCGAATGGATCAATCCTAGTAAGTAACGCCAGAAGTCTGATACTTTCCTTGCAGTCCAGGTATTCAGTGTTTGTTTGGCAAAGCTTGGATACATGCCAAGTGTGGGTTCTGGTCCGATGAAATCCTTTGCGGCTCTCTTTTTTACGAGAGAGTCTGCCGCCTCATTGCCTTTCAGGTCGGAGAGACCAGGAATCTAGACCAGAGACAGATTATTCAATCTTCCTACTGAGGAGAAACTTTTTCGACAGTTCCACACTAACTTGGACGTTTATCGGCAAGAACTGAGTGCTTTCAAACCACTTGACTGTCCGAGAATTTTGTTATAGTTTCATGTGTGAGGTTTGTTTTTTCCAAAATCTCTGACATGAAAAAATGGTGTGGATTTACTCCTGGAATACCGTCGCGTAGGACCCTAGGCAGGTTGAGATCTCTCTCCTGGGCCCAAAACTGCATACACCCGCATCATCGCATCAGTGCTGGAGGGTGTTTTTGAACCATCTGTGAATCTAGTAGGATTTCTATAGCTGCTGACGGTGTGGTGCTGATAGCTCCAGTGATCGCCTGACAGGCCTGTCTCTGTATATAAGAGAGCTCTGCTGTGAAGAGTTCGACCACCAGTCGATGACTCCATATGTTACCATTGGTCTACCAATCATCACATATATTCGGTGGATTTGTTTGAGGCTAGAACTCTCTCCAGGTGAGCGTTACATCTTAGCTTTTTATCCAGGATGATTCCTAGATATTTGGCTTCCACTGCAAATGGAATTACCTCACCATTGTGAGAAAGTGGAGTTAGGCCTTCCAGTTTCCTTTTTCCTGATGAAGGGCACTATCACAGTTTTGCTGAAGTTGACAAACATATGTCACCATCTGTGTACATCATTCAACGATGTTTGGAGGATATTAGAAGCTACCGCACCCGACGTTGTCCATGCCAAGATGACAAAGTCATCTGAATATGCTTGAAATTCTACACACCCTCTTCTTTCAAGTAGGTTGTCAATCAGGAGAGAACACAGAAGGGGGATAGTACCCCGCCTTGTGGACAACCCTTGCAGACCTTGAACCTAATGGATTCGTTTTTAACCGACGAAACCAAAAAGGAGGAGGTTCTCTATTCGACGCGTATAGTTTTTTTTCATGTATGATCACGCACGACTTTTCATAGAGCGGTTCGATTTCGATGAAAATTTTTTCATTGGATAGGATGTACTTCGAAGTTGGTCTCATTTCAATTTGAACAACAAAATCCATCCCTAAGGGTAGCAAAATGAAGGATATTGATCGTTCACCCTCTGAATTCTGGTCCGTTAACCGATTCTATCAGGCATAACTTTGTAGTGGGTTTTCCGATTTGGATGATTCTTTTTTTATTAGAGAATAGTTGATCATATTACAATTTGAAATGGATTAATCCACCCCTTTGGGTAGAAAAATAGGGGATGATTTATTTTTCACTTGTGAATTTTGGCACACATATGTAGTTGACATTGACAGATCCTCCCACATCCGTCAAGATGATTACATTCTATGAATGAATGGAATTATATACAAAGTGATGAAATCAACCAATCAGTCACTCACATTACTTTATGAGCTCAATTATCATTTAGACCAAGAAGATTCATAAAATTTTTTGGTTTTCAGTTGATGCTTTCGTCGGTTTAATTTTTTGATAGAAAGTTTATTGTACAGATGTAGTAGGTATTCTGTTTATGAGCATGGCATAGATCCAGCCGATGATAGGTGGTTCTATGCCTTTTTCAGCCGGAGCTAAACCAATAGAATATGGCAGTGCATTATCAAATGATCCATCTGCAACAAGGAATACGGCCACGGTTTTGTTTTTCAAGGAGGTTATGTTATGCTTGACTTGTTGATTTGCCTGTTTGGTAGGACTGGTGGTTATTCAGGGGGTAGATGTGAAAAGTCACCTGCCTGATGTGTCCGTCCAGTACCCTCTCAAGTCCTTTCAGAAGGTTAGGTTAAGTGGTCTGACGGACTTGAGATGAGGGTTTGTGCGACCTCCATTTGGTGAATATAGCACCCTAGCTGCCAGCCAACTGAGTGGTATGAAGTTCCACGCCAGACTAGTTCTGTTCAATCCAGTGGGGATGGGTTGAAGTAATTCCAGTCCGTTTCGGAGCAGAACTGAAAAGATACCGTCCTCTCTGGGAGACTTGAATGGTTGGAATGATTTGATTGTCCATTCATCAGCCGGTGCTGTGATAACTTTCTTTCTTTCCAGTCATTCTTTTTGGGTCGCCTGACGCCCCCAAAAATGGGAGGTCGATCGTTATTCAGAGTCAGACTGCAAAAATGCAATGCTTTATCGAAAACCAAAAAAAAAATTCTAGAGGTTATGAATGTTTCATCAGGTTGTTTTATCGACCCGATTCCAGTGGCCGCTCTCTAGAGAGAATTCCGAAGGTTATTGTGCTGCGAGGTACGTCGGATATGCTCTCGCAGAACTTTCTCCAAGATTCCCGTTTTTCCTTTCTAACTCCTTTATTGTAATATTTAGAGCAGTTTTATAAGTGTCCCAGTAACCTGACTCATTACCTCGGTTGATTGAGTGCCGAACTTCTTCTCTTTGTTCATTGAGGCTTTTAGACCAACAGGGAGACTCCCTATCATCTTCTTTTGGTTCCAGTGGACAATTTTCGTGATATGAAGAGATCATTGCATCGCGAACTTGTTCTCTATCCCATCACAACTGTTCGCTGTGGGTACGAGTGGAGGGAGTTTCTGTATCTGCTCCATTCTGTGGCTTTTGAGTCGCGATATTCTATTACTGGCCTCAGGCCTGTTTCAATGTTGAATTGAATGTGTCTGTGGTCTGAACACAAAGGTTCAGGGTATAGTGTCCAGTTTCGTTTTTTATTGCTCATGAAATTTGAGGTGATTGTTAGATCTAGTACCTCTTGCCTGTTTCTAGTAGAAAATATTGATTCAGAGTTTCTGTTAATTACGGATAAGCCTTCCCCTAATATGTACTCAAAAAATGACTCACCTCTGCTATCGATGTCAGTGCTACCCCACTGTGTGTGATGTGAGTTAGCGTCACACCCGATGATGAGGTGATGTTGTTTTCTCTCACAATAGTTGATTATTTGCCGTACTGTGATTGGAGGGACTTGATCCGAGTCTCCTGGGAAGTGAGCGGTGCAGGCTATCACATTCGTCGTGTCCTTCTTCTCCGGTGGAGACAATTGGATGGCTACCACGTCTTGGGGACGGGAGTCTGTAGGCAAAAAATTATTGATTTTTTTCCTGATAAGTAAACAAGCTCTGGGTTTTGTTTCAGGATAAACTATTACCTCACCAGGAATATTGCTCAGACCAGTTACTCGATCCGTATTTACTGACCAGTGAGGTTGATCGATTCGCCCTTGAACCTTTTTTCGAGGATGTATGAAGCAGCCTTGGCGTGTTGTGAGTTTACCTGTAGACACTTGAAGATCATGGTGCTCACAGACAAACTTAGTTTGTTCTATACCCCAGAGGGACCAGACAAATAGTCTATAACGGCATCTCTGTCTTTCTCCTCAGGTGCAGAGGATCCTTTTGGGCCACTAGATGGAACAGTAGTACCTCTTGGTGCTGGCGGCCCAGCTGACTTTGTAGAACAGGACGAAATGGACAAATGGCTCCAGTAACAAACCTCAAGAAATACTTCGTTTCAGGCTAGATAATTTTTCCTGACAAATAAACCAATCGCTATTTGCGACCCGGACAATTCCCAGATATCAATTCATGAGTTGAAATGGAACACTAACCATGCATATTCACCATATTGGCGCAGCTTGAAATCCGTATCGAAAGCTGAATGAGAAAATACATAGGCAATATTGGCGAATATTGATTATTTTCTCATATATATATACATATATATATATATATATATATTTTTTTTTTTTCATAACCAATACATTATCTAATAAAATTAAAAAAAATGCACTTATATCAAACCCGTATGACTTTGAAGCTGTTGTGTTAAAGTCAACTTTTATCAAACTACCCCTGAGAAACCGCCCCCAACCTCAACTTTTCAAGTAGCGCCCTATAATTTTTTTTCAATCGTGAACTGCAGTTAATTCTTACTTCAACGATGTATCACATTGATATTTTGACAGATGTCAAAGTGTCAGAATGAGCGATTTTGAACAATAATGTACAAAATTCCATAACAGAGAATTTATTGATAACAAAAATTATTAAAGCTGCTCAAAATGTCTACCATCATTATTATTCATGCATGCTTGAAATCATTTTTCCCGTAACTGTGGTGCAGTCGTGTACAATCTCCTCTTGTTAGTCGTTCAAGTCGATTGGTATAGTTCATACACGATTTTCTTCAAATACCCCCACAGATCACTTCATACAGTCGAAATCTCAGTTATACTTCTGAGGAATATTCTTCAAAAAACTACACTTATGTCAAACCCATATGATTTTGGGGGAGTTATGCCAAAGTCAACTTTTGTCAAAGTAAAAATTGTTTTTGTAAAATTGTTTTTAACCGCTTTCTTAGTTGTTTGACCAACCCTCAGAAGTTAATGAAAACTTGTACGAGTTAAGATCACGGGGACCTTACCTTTTATAGTGGGATCCGAAACCACTCTTGGGACCTTGAAAAAATTTTTCACCAGCTGCGGGAATCGAACCCGCGCCAGGTGGAAACAGTTGACACAAGACCGACGCTCGTGACACTGAGCCACAAGCCCCTGAGAAACCACCCCCAACCTCAATTATTCAAGTGGCACCCTATACATTGTTTGAAGTGTCATTAATTCTAACTTCAATAACTATGTATCACATTTGATATTTTGACAGACGTCAAACCCGCAAACTTAGCAACTTCGATGTCAACAGCATTTGATAATGAATAATTCATGGTAGGTATACATTTTTGGCTCACAGAGTACTTCATTCGAATCGAGTAATGAAAACTGTCAATGTTGTAGATTATTTCTTTTGTTATTTTCATTTTTTGACAGTTGTTCTTGCACGCGTCTTTTGGTCAGTTTGATATTCCAATAGAGAAAATGCCTTTCACATTCACTCCAAGTGAGTATGTTGATATATTATTAATTTTTGGTGAATGCCGGAAAAATTCCCGTGCTGCCGCTGAATTATACCAACAGCGTTTTCCCGATCGACGACTACCAAATCATACCACATTTTCTTATGTTGAGAACAAAATGAGAACAGGAGAATTTCCAGGAAAAGGTAGGCATGTTCAACATGCTGCACCAGTGCAAACTGAGGAAATGTGTATCAATGTATTGGCCTATATGGAGGCTCATCCTCATATTTCTCTTCGAGCACTAGCTGGGGAAGTTGGAATAAGTAAGTCGTCTGTGCATAGAAATATAAAAACGCATAGTTATCATCCTTTCAAAATACAGATGCACCAGGGGCTTCAACCTGATGATTTTGAAAGGAAACAAAATTTTATTGCCACTATTCAAGTTTCGATTGAAAATAATGACAGTTTATTGAAACAGATCATGTGGAGTGACGAATCAAGATTTCATAATAATGGGACAGTGAACCGGCATAACATGCATTATTGGTCACGTGAAAATCCTCATTGGGTGCGACAAACCAATTTCCAAACCCTGTGGGGTGTGAATATATGGTGTGCGTTGTTCAATAGACGTTTGATGGGCCCTTATTTTTATCAACACACTCTGACTAGGCGTAAATATCTGGAATTCTCAAAAAAGGAACTTCAGGGATTGCTACATGTTATTCCTCAACAAGGAAGACAACTTATGTGGTTTCATTCAACAAGATGGTGCTCCACCACATAATCACCACATTGTAACCGAATACCTCGATCAATATTTTCCAGATAGATGGATAGGAAACAGAGGTCCTATCAGGTGGCCTGCACGTTCGCCAGAGCTGACACCGTTAGATTTTTCCTTGTGGGGGTATTTGGAGACAATCGTGTACGAAACTAGACCAATAGACTTAAACGACTTACAAGAGAAGATTGTACACGCCTGCACCACAGTAACGGAGGAAATGATTAGGAAATCTTGTACGAGAAAAGTGATGAGGCGATTTAAAGCATGCATGAATAATGATGGTAGACATTTTGAGCAGCTTTTACAATTTTTATTATCAATAAATTCTCTGTTATGGAATTTTGTACATTATTGTTCAAAATCGCTTATTCTGACACTTTGACATCTGTCAAAGTATCAAGTGTGATACATCGTCGAAGTTAAAATTGACTGCAGTTCACAATAAAAAAAAAATTATAGGGTGCTGCTTGAAAAGTTGAGGTTGGGGGTGGTTTCTCAGGGGTAGTTTGACAAAAGTTGACTTTGACACAACAGCTTCAAAGTCATACGGGTTTGATATAAGTGCATTTTTTTTTTAATTCTAAGCAGCATAACTGGGATATTGACTGTATGAAAAAATCTGGGACACCCGGTATATAGATATATATATATATATATATATATATATATATATATATATATATATATATATATATATGTTGTTTTAAATTTTTCTTGAATATTCCTCTATTTATTTTGGGACATTTCTTGGGTTTTGGATTATTGTAGCAAAACATGAATTTAGTAGAAATACGTTTCGTCCCTGGCCGAGTCCATTTCCAATTTCGATATTTCTGTTCATTTATAAAAGTGCGTATTATTTTGTTGGCATCTTTTCTGGAATGAGAAGTACATGATTATTGATTAGAGAAAATATATAACTCAATGGTAAAGTACCTCAGCAGAAAATATGTCTTGGACAGATAATTTGAATGTGAAGAGTGTGAAACCATGTTCTCTTATCGTTTTTAAAAACGTTGTTTGTTGTGTTGGTTGTCTTCATGCGGTTTTACAATGGGAGGTATTCGAGAGGACGGATTTGACAATTTGTTGTATCAATCGGGAATGTAGAGTCATGTTCACAGTGGTGATGAGGTGGTGATAGGGATATATATTATTGGAGTTGTGTTTGATGCGATTAGGGACGATGATTTTTCAGTTTTTTATTTTTATTCACTAATATTATTATTCACAGTGATTATAAAATTGTATGGTTGATTTGACTGAGGTTTCCAATACCAGTTCTGTCGTTCATTTCACTGTTTTGTTTTCAAAAGTGAATCATTTCATTCATGCTGATTTTTACTAGGTTGGTTTCTACGGTAACAATACTATCATTCATCAAGAGCTCTGCTAGATTTCTTCATATACTTGTGTCATTTCAGTCTGTTCTCTAAGAGTGACGACATACTCATATAGACTTTTTCCCAATCGTTACATGGAATGCTGTATATTACATAGGATTCTTCCATAATTGAAGCTTGACTTTCAAGTGGTATGAATGAGTTTTTCAAGATGTTGTTAGATTTATGGCAAATATCGTAATCAAATTGTGGAGTTGTGAATGTTTTTTAAGAGGCATGGTAGATATGGGAGGGAGATGTACTTGGTGGTTTTTTGATGTTTGGTTTTCATTTTGTTTGGTTGTACCATCTATAAATTTTTTGTTTTATGATTTGATGTATCAGTTCGATTGGAAAATTATCAGTTTTTTCCCGATGGAATCTTTCCGTAGAGGAAAACTGCTAAATATGATGGCTCGGTCAGTTATGCTGATGATAACGCCTTTTTTTTGCTGAAGGGATGCCATGAGTTGGGATTCAAATATCTTCCTAACCAGGTTGTTTTTGTGTTTCATTTCGTGACGAATTTTTGTTTTTTTTTATCGATTGGTTCATGTCTAGGAAATTTATTTCGTAATTTTTTTTCCTCTTTTGAAATGGAACAAAAATTGAAATTCCAAACATCACCAAAAATGTACGGACTCTAAAAACTCCACAGAGAAAGAACCCCACTCAGACCCATGGTATCGTCAGTAAAATCACCATTTTACAAATTAGTCAAATTTTCCACTGACAGTAGGTATTTCGAAAATAACAGGAAAAAACAATCACTACTTAAAATATAGTTTTGCTTCCAAAGAATTCTTCATTACAATAATATTACCTGATAACTACATATTGATGTCCTTGGACGTCATATCTCTATATACTGACATACCTATAAATGTTGTTGAACACACACTGGAAAAAATGGCATATATCAAGAAACCACACCACTTTACCATCACATGAGTTTATAAGAGCAATAAACCTAACACTAAAAAACTTTTTTTTCCAATTCGCAATTGGTTTTTCCATATCAAGTTCTATTGCACAATTAATTATGGAAACATTAGAAGAAACGTTCATAGAATAGTTGAACTTTCATATTCCTTCTTTCAAAAGATACGTCGACGATTGCATTATGACCATCCCTAAATATAAAAAAGCGAAGTCCAAAAAGTATTTAATACATTCAACAATGAATGACAATTCACTTAGGCAGAATAAAAAATAACGGAATAAATTTCCTAGACATGACCAGAATCAATGAAAAATAAATAAAAAATCCCCACAAAATGGTACACAAAAAAAGTTTTCAACAAAAAATTAAACCGACGAAAAAATCAACTGAAAAGCAAAAAATAAAATAAACCTTCTTAGTCTCAATGATAATTGAGCTCCTGAACTGATGTAAGTAACTGATTTTGAGTCGGCGCCAAACAAACAATTATCGAAGATCATTATCTATGACAGAAGTCATCAAAACGCAGCCGTGCATCTCGCTGCCATCATTTTACGCTTCACCTAATTCAATTGCTAGTTTGTTTGGCGCCGACTCAAAATTTGTTACTTATATTAGTTTAGGAGCTCAATTATCATTCAGACTAAGAAGATTTATTTTATTTTTTGCTTTTCAGTTGATTTTTTCGTTGGTTTAATTTTTTGGTAAAAAGTTTCTATTTTTCACTTTTTAGTTCCGTATTTCGTCGGTTTAATTTTGTGTCAAAAAGTTTTTATTTTTCAATTTTTTGTGGCTAAAATCTACCAATTACTACCTACTTGTTTTTTGATTACTTCCAAAATACTTACTTACCCACCTTATTCAACTATTACCAGTTAAATAATATGATTATCTACTATTACTATTTGTTGTAATATGAATTATTTTCGTTGTTCTGGTTAGTTTATTTCATTACTTTTTATGTCATTCCATCCTCTCATAAAATAAACTGATTTTGACGGATGTGGAACAAGAAGCGATCTGTCATTGTCAACTACGTATGTGTGTGCCAATGTTCACTAGTGAAAAATCAATTATCCCCTTTTTTCCACCCGTAAGGGTGGCTAATTCCTTTCGAAATTCAGATATAAGATATACCCTATCTATAAAATAAAAAAACATCCAAATCGAAGAACCCAGTACAAAGTTATGCCTGATAGAATCGGTTAACGGACCAGAATTCAGAGGGTGAGTTATCAATATCCTTCATTTTGCTACTCTTAGGGGTGGATTATATCTCTTGAATTCAAATGGGACCAAATTCGAAGTACACCCTATCCACTGAAATAAAAATTATCGGAATCGGACGTATCAGTAAAATCAGTGATCATACATAAAAAAAATTATGGAAAAAAAATATACGGGTCGACTAGAGAACCTCCTCTTGTTTGGTTTCGTCGGTTAAAAACAGCCCGGTCAGGGAGATATTGAAATTTCTCTAATGTCATCCCCTCAGCTAAAAAAAGGCGTAATCATCGGCATAACTGATCGAGAAGAAAAGTAGGACAAACTGATAAATCAGATCATAAAACTAAAAACTTATAGATGATACAACCAAACAAAAAAAAACAAACTTAATAAACTACTAATAATATCCCCCATCCCTTATGTTCCATGCCTCTCAGAAAACATTACTATCAACACAAAAAAAATTTGCCATAAATCCAACAACACCTTGAAAAACTTATTCACACTCAAAAGTCAAACCCCAATTGAGAAAAAAATCCAATGTTATTTACAGCATTCCATGTATCGATTGCAAAAAAGTCCATATAGTTATGACGTCACAACTATCAGAGAACAAACTAAAAGGACACAAGTATGTGAAGAAATCTACAACGGCACTTGATAAACATACAAGGTGTTACCAAATAAGTGGGGAAAATTTTAGGAGGTGATTCCTTGTCGAAAATTAAAGGGGAACTTTCATATAAACACGAGCCATCAGGCCTCTCCTTCAAAAGTTACACGCTTCCAGAAATGGGAAAAAAATATTTTTTTCTTGAAATTGCTAAAAAGTTGAAGAAATGGCATTATGAGGGCATGTTCTACCGCTGAAAAGGCTATCTATGAATATTTTTTTTATTTTTGTTGTGATCTTTTAAAGGGGTGAAACATGCAACCCCTATTCCATTTTTGACCAGAATTTTTCAGAAATAAAAATCCCCATTCAAAACAGTGTGTTGAGAAAAATGATTCATTGCATAATTTTTCAACTCATGTGTTGTGTCCGTAAAAGTAATAGTTTCCTCAAAAAAAAAAAATACAACATTGTGCTTGAACGGATCTTCAGTAAATGGAATCGAAAGAATCTAGTAGGTGGCTGTTACGTTTTGTTAGCACAACTTGTGACTTCGGTCGTAGTAGTTTAAATTATTCCGCTTGTTTTAACTTTCACTGTAGGCATATACCAGTACCATGTTTTGTTTTAATAGTATATCAAATTGAAAATACAAACAAAACATAATTATGTGTATCACAACAAAGAAAAAGGCAACGGGATCAAATGGAAAGGAGTCATAAAAACTGCTCGAAATGAGCACCTCCAACCATTAGACAGGAATCAAGTCTTCGTCTTATAGACTGGCGCAAACGTTGAAATATTCCTTAAATCATTCACACATTGAATGGCGGTTGTATAAACCAAGGGATTTCAGGTGACCCCATATGCAAAAGTCCAAGGGATCAAAGTCTGGAGATCTGGGAGGCCAAGGTTGAGGTCCTGCTCTGCCTATCCAACGAATTGGATCACATCGTACAAGTACTGACGAGCAGTTATGCTGGAATGGACCGGCGCACCATCGTGCATAAACCACATTTGTGGTCAAATAGCTAGTGGAACATTGTTAAATAAAATGGGAAGCTGCTCCTGGAAAAAAATTGTATAGGTTGCACCAGTTAGCCTCAATGGTAGAAGATACGGTCCAATAATATTTTCGCCAATAATTCCGACCCACACGTTAAGTGAAAACTCATATTGATCCCGACCTCCTTGAATTATATGTGGGTTATCTCCGGCCCATTGATAATTGTTATGGAAATTTGTTATCCCTTGCCTTGAAAAGTTGGATTCGTTGGTGAATATAACGTTTTCTGAAAATTGAGCATTTGAGGTAATTATTTGAAGACTACATTGACAAAAGTCTACTCCGTGGGGAAAATATCGCTGCAAAAGCACCTGGTCTCATCGAATATGATAAGGATACAATTGGTGATCCTTTAAAATTTTCCAGATTAGTTTATTGCTAACATTAAGTGTGTCAACAATTTGTCTCGTACTTAATTCTGGACGATCCTCTTGTTCCAGTGCCACCGTAATTATTACTCGTGGACGACCAAATCAGTTGTTCGTTTTTGAAAAGTCCCTCTTTCACAGAGACGATGGTGAAAATGTGCAAAAATTGTGATATGAGGTATCACGCGCTGAGAATACATTTCTTCATAGAGCCGTCTAGCTTCTTAATCATTTCCATTGGCCGACCATACATAAAATGCATATCGGCCATTTCCGCGGTAGTGTGATTATCATATTGAAGATTCAAAAGACACAATTGAACTTTCAACTACTTCATAGAAATCAAAGCAACTTAACAACCACTTTCTAGATTATCTAGATTTCAGAATATTACTATTGAAGTCACAAGTTGTGCAAACAAAACGTGATAGCCACTTACTAGATTTTTTTGATTCCATTCACAGAAGATCCTCTCATGCACAATGTTGTTTTTATTTTCTCATCAGGAAACGAATGCTTTTACGGACACAACACAAGAGATAAAAAAAGATTTGCAATGAATCGCTCTTTCCATCACATATCTTTAATTGGGAAATTTCTTTTCGTTGAAAAGTTTTGGTGAAAAATGGAAGGGGTTTTTCAATGTTGTTTTAGATCACAACAGAATTAAAAAAATATTCATAGGTTGCTTCTCCATTGGTAAAACATTCTCACGAAATGCCATTCCTTCAACTCTTCAGCAATTCAAAGAATAAAATATTTTTTTTCTGATTTTCGGAAGCGTGCTACCGTTCAAGGGAAGGCCTAGGAGCTTTTGTTTACATAAGAGACCCCCTTCAATTTTCGACAGGGAATCACCCCTTGAAAATTCCCGCACTAATTTGGTAACACTCTGGAAAATAAACGATGACCCTAACTTCAACAATACTAGTATTTCAACCGTAGCAACCATCCCAGGAAAAATCCGCATGAGAAGAAATTATTTGCAATGAAGAACGCAACGATGCCAAGAACGACAGAACTGACATTGGAAACCTCAGTCAAATATACCATATTTTTAAATCACTATGGATAATAATATTAGTGAATAAAAATTGAAAACTGAATTTCATCGCCCCTTACCGTATCAAACACAACTCCAAGAATGGATATCCCTATCACCCCCAAAAAAAGAGCATCAATATACATTACCATCTCATCACCACTGTGAACAAGACTCTCTACCGACTAATACTACAAATTGTCACATCCAACTAATACTACTTATTGTCACATCCGTTATCCCGAATACCTTCCATTGTAAAACCCCATGAAGACAACCGAAACAACAAGCAACGTTTGAAAAAACAAATAGAAAGCATGGTTTCCCACTCTTCAGATTCGAATTACCTGTCCAAGATATATCTTCTGCCGTGATACGATACCATAGACTTATATATATTTTTTTCAAATCAATCATATTTCAGGAAAAATGCCTACAAAATGATATGCACTTTCATGAACCAACAGAAATATTGAAATTTAAATTGTCCCCGGCCTCATATATATATATATATATATATATATATATATATATATATATATATATATATATATATATATATATATATATATATATATATATATATATATATATATATATATATATATATATATATATATACCTATTCACCCCTCGTTGCTACCTCCAAAATACATATATACCGAACGTACTTCCCTCATATATACCTTTCTTAACTACGAATCTCACATAATCTTTCACTACTGGTGATTACTATGCCATCTCTATCCATCTGCGAAAAAATGCATGGAGGTCATTCCGAGTGATGTATAACCTTAGATTCAGTCGCTGAGTTGAGCGATTTGCCACCAGCGCTGGTGTCGCTTTTATGCCGCGCAAATTGCCACACGTACTTCCCTCCTTAGCATATAAAATATGTGAAATGCAGTTTTTCCCGTTCTGGATGGCGCTTATTTCTTCCGAGGAAATTTGATTATATTTCTGATTTTGTGATTTTCGGCTAGATTTTGTTCAATTTTGGTAATAAGTAAGGTGTTTTTGTGGTTGGAATTCATAAGTTTTTTTATCAAACATTGAACATTTCAAGGTAGTGGATTGATTTTTGATTCATGGTTGAAATGTAGTGTTATCTGGGGGGTATAAGATTGTCAATACCTATGCAAAATTCAACAATTTGGATATGTGTTTTATCAGAATGCTTGGTATTTCTTCACGTAAACTGTCGAGTAAGTGTATTGGCTATCATTCGAAGGAAATAATTTATATACAGGGTGTTTCTTGATAACATGCTAATATTAAAGGAGGTTATTCGTTTGGTAATTTTGAGAAAAAAACTTCATATGAACATGTCCTGAAGGTCTTAACTTTTGTTTTAAGAAAATAATTTTCATAACTTTGGTATGACGATATTTTTGTGAAACGTGTATGCATCTTCTATACTTCAAAAGGCATTTTCTGCTGTACAACATAATTTTTTATTCTTGCCAGTGGCGTTCATGCGGAATTTTCACTAAATCATTTCAAAGGGAAATCCTCATTCCTTTACGAGCAAATCTGGTATGTGGTTTTTTTTTCGTTTGACGATCGCATAAAAAAATTAACCTTATTCATTTGCATCTTACTTACGAGAAAAACCAATTCATGTTACTATAAACAAAAATGTATTTAAGAGAAAAAATTTAAAACGGTAAAATTAGTTAATAAGAAACACCCTGTATATTATCGAAAACACTGAAAAGTATGGATAAAAAATATATATAAGAATTGAAACAAGCCTTCATTTGAACACACTTGAGAGTTAAATATTTTTTTTTGGTATTTGGGTGATTTCAGTTAATATGATCTCCTATCAGTGAATCTCATTAGTTGTTTTAATGAAAATCCATATCCGTTTATTTTTGATATTGTGAATGGGAATAGTCCTAATAGTTGTTTACTATGATTTTACAGAACGTTTCTAGATAATGATGACGGATCTGAAGTTAGCCACATCCACAAGTACACTGAGAAAACTAAAATATCGATTATTTTATTTTCACGTTTTCCGTTTTTTCACGTAGGTTTTTATTTAGTTGGTGGCGTGAATATACTGAGATTTCCAGTTTCAACTGAGAGTGAGAAATTTTTATCAGACCGATGAATAAGTTCGATTTGAAGAAGTGGAATGGTGATGAAGTTATTTCAAATAATACACTGTCGCCCAAATGGCCTTGTACACCTTTCTGCTTCTCATATGTTATTGTTATAAGTGTTTCCTTCATAATTAAGGCCAATTTCCCCCCAAAGGGGGTGAAAACAAGGGTTGATGTAATTTGAAAATGGCTTTGTACATCTTTCTGATATTTTTTTTTTGCTTTATTTAACGTCGGGCTTTTTGAGACCAGGGCTAAACATCGATGCCGGTGAGCACACTCCTTCCAACGGGAGATTTTGTCGAATCCTCTGTTATTTCAGAGGTAGGGTTCCTTAACGAGCTCAATATTTCATGCTTTTTTCATCTTCAATGCTTTCCACATCGACACCAGAGACTTCAGGAGCATTTTCAATAATTTTTATACCGATATAACTTGAGCATGATTGTAAAGAACGTTTTTACTACTCACGTAATATACACAAGTCAATGTCTTCTCCATCGTCTCCAAGTCTCTTCTAAGGATTAACCAGCTTCACTATGTAACTCATCTCGTTTCCCTTGAAGTTTATGTCACTACCTGTAACAAAAAAAAACTAGTCGACTTTTTTTTTTGTACGACCACGCATAACTTTTAACAGAGTTGTCCGATTTTGATGACTTTTTTCTAAATGGATAGAGTTTACTCCGAAGTTGGTCCCATTCGGATTTGAAAATAAAAATCCACTCCTAATGGTAGGAAAATGGGGGATGATTAATGGTACACTCACTGAATTTTTACTTCTCAATCGATTCTACCACGCATAACTTTGTACTGGGTTAACCGATTTGGATGATTCTTTTTTCATTGTAAAGGGTATGCTTCGAAGTTGGCCCAATTACACCACTAAATGTGAAAAAATTGGAGATGATTTATCGATTTTGTTGAAACTTCTCACACATATTCTGATGACACTACAACATATGGAGGCCCAGAGTTACCTTGATGATGGAGACGGAAAACAGTCGAAGGATCTCCTCAACGGTTCACTTGAGCTACCCCGTGTTTGGGGTAATATGTACATATATAATGACATCCCCTGACTAACTGACTCACTGATTGACTAATATACGATCATCGCCCAGACCAAACCACTGGTCCTCAGAGCAAAAATTTTGACAGTATATATTTTTGATATTCCATCCCTGAAAGAGTGAGAAGGTGGGTGAGGAGGAGGGGTGGAAGTACATTTGGTTTTGAAATTGGAGTCATTGACATTAGTATTTGAGCTCTTCTTCACAAATGAAGATAAATGTGTTTCAGGGTTCCTGAAAATCCAACTTTAGAGGGGTAAAATGGGGGTTGAAAGTCTGTGTAGTAAGTTTTCAAGTTGGGATCATAAAAACTGGTATCGGAAGTCTTCGATACAAATAGAATAAATATATATTTCAGTGTTTTTATAAATTCATCTTCCAAGGGGGTGAAATGGGGGTGTAAGTTTGTAATGGGTGTTCTGTTAGTTTTCAACTTAGGATAATGAAAATGAGTATTTTAGGCCATTGTAAGGGATAAAGAAATACAGGTTTCAGGGGGGTGAAAGTTCATGTAAGGATTTCGTTGGTTTGGAAGTTGAGGTCATAAAAATTGGTATTTGAGGTCTTTGTTTCAAATAAAAAAATATGTGTTTCAGTATTTCTTGGAATTCCGTCCCCACACGGGTCAGTGAATTTGTAATAGTCGTCACAAAAAAAAACAAAGTTCAACGCGGACGAAGTTGCTGGTACCAGCTAGTCATTGTATATAACAGATTATAGTTGAAGTAATGTGGATAAGTATTTTGAAAATAATCCAAGTCAAGTAGGTAGCAATCACTAGATTTTAGCCACTGAAAATAAAAAATAAAAACTTTTTAACAAAATATCAAACCGACGAAAAAAGAAACTGAAAAGCAAAAAATAAAATCAGCCTTTTCAATCTCAATAACTGAGCTCTAAAACTGATATATGTAACTAATTTTGAGTCGGTGCCAAACAAACAATCAACGAATTTGAATTACTTTAAAGAAATGATCAAAACCAAATAACACAAAAACGCAACGTGAACTCTCCAGCGATAAACAATTACACTCCAGAAAAGCGTCTTCCGCACGACCCCTCGCAAAGACATGTGCTCTCTTATGTGTGCCCGTTCGGGTAGCTGTCTCGCTGATATTGTCTTCGAGAACGCTGGGTAATTTCCGAAGAACGGAGGCGCTGTCGCCGCGCACACCGTTGTCATTATATTACGCTTAACGTAATTGATTTGCTTGTGTGTTTGTTTGGCGCCGACTCGGAATTATTTACATACATTAGTTTTGAAGCTTAGTTATTAAGACTAAAAAGGTTCATTTAATTTTTTGTTTTTCAGTTTCTTCTTTCGTCGGTTCCATTTTTTGATGAAAAGTTTTATTGTATAGCTCCTATATAGGTGTTCAACGAAGCCCCGTAACAAAACTCAGGGGACATATAACTGCACACGTGACATGGGGTAGTGCCCGCACTATAACGGTAGTATTACCTGAGCATTGTTAAGCAATGTCAGCTGGATGAGCCCATCCTACTACATATCGTTTGGACTCAATTTAGTCACAGTTAACACCAATATTCAGTGTGTCCTGTGAAGATTTGGGCGCAATACAATTCCTTGCACTGTCAATCCACTCATTGCACCGACTTTCATATAACTCAACATTATACATAGATTTATCATATTCACTCTATCTATCTGATATTTTCTCTTAAATTATTATTTCTTCGATCAAAAGTTAAACTTTTTTTGTCAATGAGTGTTTTTACTGCCTCCTTCTTATCAAGTTTTTTCTACTGTTCGATTATATTAGTTCTAAACTCAGTTTAAATAAACTTGATTATCTTGATATAACCGACTCTTTTTCACATCTTTGTTTGAATAATTCAGTTTCGGAATGAAATTCTGGAATATGATTTCCGGAAGCAATTTGAGCCTACATGACTCGTGAAGTCCTTGAACACAGTCGATATATTTTTTTGCACATTCAAATCTTCTTTGGGCACTGAAGTAGACTTTTGGCACTCTAGCCATACTAGTAGCAGCTACATTTGCTATTAAAGTTACTGAATATATCCGGGGAAAATCTTTTGGTATGCCTGTTCCTTTTTCTTGGAATAACATAATTGTAGAAATTGCTTCCAGTAGATCTAGTTCCTGTAGCGTATCCTTTCAGATCCAAGGACTATGTACATTATAGAATTAGAGGCCGAACTTGAAAAAATACCATTTTCCTAACTTTATAAAAAATAATTAATTTCTTCTCATATACATAGTGAAACAAATATAAACTCATTGAAATAATATTTGGGTTCAACATGAAATATGAATATATTTAATTCTTTCGGTAATATATTTAAACTTTCAAGGGCTTTCCAGAGTCATGGAGGATTACAATCACCTGCAATATTCATTTTACCTAATTTAACTGATTAATATGATACTCTGAATAATAGTATATATAATTTTAGACTTCACCATGAAATAAAGAAAAAGCTCTGCCAGCTAACTGTTAAACTAGAGGAGAACTTAATGTTTCATAATGACGAAAGCAACATATATATTCATTGGAAGAAACACATTAGGAAACATTAACACCAAATTTCAGATTTTGCTTCTGAATAACGGAGTTGCTATGCTAGTTCTACATTGATCTAGCAAAAACTGGATTTTTTTTTCATTAATAGAAACAACTAGAATTCTGGTGGGGCACACATTAGAAACAAAATAAATAATTTTACCATGGAAGAAAGTCATGCTGTGTCAGCTCAACGTCGAACTGACTGATTCTTGTTTTTTCTCTAATGCCAGGAGCAATACAAATTCTCAAGGGGTAGCAAATCAGCAGCAACAATCTTTTTTTTATTTCACTACTGCTGTTAACACGACGATTCCAAATACAAAATTAAAGTACTATACTCCGGGTAAAATTTTGTATATTCATGTAATGATATAATTTTGATGTACAAATATAATATTGTTCAGTACCTTTCATGAAAATGAAAAATCATCTTGATTGAAGTAAACTTGTGAGCATTCTCACATGCGTTTTTATGTTCCTGGATCAAATAATCACATTTATGATGTTAGTTCCAATTAATGAGAATTTCCTAACTTAGGTATAATTCAACTTTCTTAAACTTCTGAAAATTATTGGCCAACAGCTAGACAGCCATGGTGAGACAGAGTGCTGTCAATTGTCATGTGTATGCGATGTTGTCAGATTCGCAAAGTAAAGACGCCCTTCAAACTTTGAATTCATATTATGAAAAAATGAATAGAAGCAGTGTGGCTTGTATGGTTGAGAGAAATATCGAAGGGAACAAGATAGCAAATTTCAAGTTTTGCGAATTTGGTCGAGTAGGAGAATAAAAAGAGGGTTGAAAAAAATTACTTTTGGCAGATACGATGTTGACAGATGCAAAGCTGGGGTTGGTGGCACGGAAGTAGAAGAACTGCTGGGGAAGAAGAACTAATTAATTATAATAATAATAAACTAGTGGACGGACCTTCACTCCTCAAATTATATGAGTTTGGTTCGACAAAGTCGATTCCGTTGTGGAAATGAACAGCTGAAGGGACTTTCAAGCTCCTAGTGTTACATTGTATGGTTGAGAGAAATATCGAGAGGAACTACATAGTGAATTTCCAGTTTTATTCCGGTTATTTATGGACTCGGGACCTCCATCTTAACGTCCCCTCTGAAGGACGGCATATCTATCGTCTCATCTCGGGCTCTTTCTGATAAGATGCCTGCAGCTGCAAATGAGCTACTATGCTACCAGTTGTTAGGGCGTTTTAACTCGCACCTTCCTTGTTGGGTTCAAGTACTAAACGCACGCGATGTTGCTTGCAGGCTGCCAAAGTCGGGGGGGGGGGGTGGGTGGGGGGAGTTGATATATATATATATATATATATTGAAAATTCACAACAGAGACCACAAATGGTTTTATACACCTTTGTGCTTAATATACAATTGTAACGAACCTAGGCCGGACCTGTCGCCTCGCACGTTGCCGTCGACAGCGATGAGGTCATCCCCAGAGATGTTCGAGAACAGTCCAGTCGCTCTGCCGCGGAGAGCAACGGTCGATATTGGAAACGATTGGAACATGCTGGTCGTCAACTGCCGGAATTCGAAAGATCGGGAATTCTGTGACGGAGATAAATAGGTAGCCCTCAAGATGGCACGAACGAACAGAAAATAAACAAGTGATCGTGGAGTGGATAGTCAGAAAAATAAATTGATAGACCTTTTTGTACGCCCAAAATAGACAGTGGCCCGGTTTTCGCGAAGTGGACAATTGTGCGTGGGAATATAAACTGATACACTGTTCGCGTGAAACAGAAAATAGACAGTGGCCCTTTGCGAAGGGAAGGCGTGGGAAATAAACTGATACCTTCGCGGAAACAGAAATAGACGGTGGCCCGGGAAAAGAATTGCGGGAATTTTTAAAAACTGATAAACTTTTTAAAACCCAAAGAAAATGTGTTCAAAAAAGTGCGTCTTGCGGACTTGAAGGTAGCGGAATTGAAACAGGAATTGGAGGAAAGGGAACTGGAAACAACGGGTAAAAAGCAAGTACTCCAGGAAAGACTTGCAGAAGGACTTATCCAAGAAGGTGAGGACCCCGAAACATTTTTATTCAAAGTTCCCGGAGGTGATTTGAGTCCGATAATAGAATCCTTGAAAGAAGAGCTGCAACAAAATTCGAGGACTTTGGAAGAGAAGCTTGAAGAAAATTCAAGAAGCCTGGAAGAGAATTCAAGAAGTCTGGAAGAAAATGCTAGAAATCTGGAAGAGAAGCTTCAAGAAAATTCTAGAAATCTGGAAGAGAAGCTTCTAGAAAATTCAAGAAGCCTGGAAGAAAATTCTAGAAAGCTGGAAGAGAAGCTTCAAGAAAATTCTAGAAATCTGGAAGAGAAGCTTCTAGAAAATTCAAGAAGCCTAGAAGAAAATGCTAGAAATCTGGAAGAGAAGCTTCAAGAAAATTCTAGAAATCTGGAAGATAAGCTTCTAGAAAATTCAAGAAGCCTGGAAGAGAAGTTCCTGGAAAACACAGAAGGCCTAAAAAAAGAATTGTGTGGTGTGGCTAATTTTCTAGAAGAAAGAATGGGAACCGTTGAGACAGAGATAGATAAAATTAGGGAGCAAATGAACACGGAGGTGGATAAAATCAAAGATGGGGTCGAGGCAGAAATGGACAAAATGAAGGAAACGATCAGTAAGCTGGAAAAACGAATTAATAGTGCGCCCTCCACAGAGATGGTTAACGAAAATGCAATGCTGGACTTGAGTTTGAACTTGGATAAAGTTCAAGAGGGAATAAAAGATGTCAAGGTCATTTCAGAAATAGGGAAGCTTTCCATGAAGCCGCCTCAGTTCGACGGAAAAACTCCATGGGCCAATTACCGCCGGCAGTTTGAAGCAGCGGCCAAAGCAAACGGATGGAATGCAGGGGAAAGAGCTGTAGCACTGACACTTGCATTACGTGGAGAAGCGACAAATATTCTACAAACTCTCACCGCCCAAGAACAGGAGGACTATGATCAGCTGATTAAACATCTAGAATTACGATATGGCCACGCCCATTTGGAACACGTATACCACTCCCAGCTGAAAAATCGCTGCCAAAAATCGGGCGAATCCTTACAAGAATTCGAAACTGACATTGCACGCTTGGTTCGTCTCGCATATCCAGCCACACCAGAAAATGTAATGGAGCAACTAGCGGTTCAAGCATTCCTGGATGGACTCCGTGACCAAGAAACCAGACGAGCGTTGACACTAGCCCGTCCAACACATCTCGTAGACGCACTGGCACGCGCTTTGGAATTCGAGGCATCGAAACAATCTTGCAAAAGCCAGAGTAAAGTCCGAATGATTGAGGAAGACTCACAGGAGCCTGCTAATTTGGAAGCTGCCATAAGGAAAGTGATTAAGGAAGTTTTGCCTGAGAAAAGACAGATAAGATGCTGGAATTGTGGCAAAATTGGACATGTGCGTAGCAAATGTCCAACATTCGAAAACACGACTCCGATGCAGGAAAACTAAAGAAGGTCGACGAGAAGGGGCAATCGTCGGCCTGTGTCCAGCAAGCCCCGGTTAACAACGCATATGTCGCTATCCTGCAACGACAGAACATAGGTGTTTTCGTAGACGGTCTCATCAATAACGAGCCATGCACCATGCTGATAGATACAGGTGCGACTAGGACAATTCTCGGGCCTTCCTTTGCCAGAACACCGGAACGAATTGAACCAACAACTTGGGAGCTACGCACAGCAACAGGGGAGCCAGCTGCTGTATATGGCGAGCTACCGATTGAAATAATTTTGGGCAGCACTAAAGTGAAACATCAGGCACTTGTAGCGGACATCGGAGACGATGCAATCATCGGAATGGACATCATGAATTCCAGAGGGTTTGAATTGGATTTCAAAGACGGCGTCCTACGTGTCAACGGAGAAGAGCTGGTACTTCATGGGAGAAGTGAAGAGTTGATCCGTGTGCTGTTGGCTGAGGATGTAAGCGTACCTGAGAGGGCTGAAACCATCCTGGAGGCTCGCCTGGACGGGAGTGCGAGCAGTGGAGACGTGGTGATGTTCGAGCCCAAACTTCATGATGAGAAAATTGGACGAGGGATTGCCCTAGGGAAAACCCTGTTACGTGCTGAAAAATTGGTACCGGTAAGGGTCATGAACGTCAATTACTTTCCAGTGACCTTAAAGAAAGGAACAATTTTAGGGCACTGCTCGTCAGTTTCATCTGTGATCCGGGGCGTACGAGGTACGATTAGCCAACCCAACAACTTGCCCACAGAACTAGAAAAATTAGTTGCCATCTCTTCCAAAGATATAAAACCAGCTCAACAGCCCAAACTAAGAGATTTAGTCAAAAAGTACCAAGACATCTTCGATACCGGACAAGGAAAAGGAGGTCGAACTAATGTGGTCCAGCACAAGATTGATACTGGGGGTGCCCGACCGATCCGGCAATCAGCAAGAAGACTTCCTCTTGCCAAGAAGGAAGAGGCTGACAAAATAGTCAGCGATATGGGAAAAGAAGGAGTTATCGAACCATCTGACAGTCCCTGGTCCTTCCAGTCGTACTGGTGAAGAAAAGGATGGATCGACACGCTTTGTGTAGACTATCGCCAACTTAATAATGTCACGAAGAAGGACAGTTACCCTCTCCCAAGAATAGATGACACCCTAGACACGTTGGCTGGTTCCACGATTTTCTCTACCCTTGATCTGAAGAGTGGATATTGGCAAGTAGAACTGGCTCAGGAAGATCGAGAAAAGACTGCTTTTACCATCGGCTCAGGATTGTGGCAGTTCACCGTTCTGCCATTCGGGCTCTGTAATGCTCCCGCCTCATTCGATAGATTGATGGAGACAGTGCTGAAGGGACTCTCATGGAACACGTGTCTAGTGTATCTCGACGACATAATTGTGGTCGGCAGATCGTTCGAGGACCACGTGAAAACTTGGAGGAAGTATTCCTGCGACTGAGGAACTCCGGATTGAAGCTGAGCCCTAAGAAATGCCATCTGTTCCAAAAAGAAGTACGATACCTCGGCCACGTTGTCTCTGGGGAAGGAGTAGCAGTGGATGACCAGAAGATCAAAGCTGTTAAGGATTGGCCCATCCCAAAAGACATTCACCAACTTCGAAGTTTCCTTGGTTTATGCACATACTATCGCCGATATGTGCGGGGATTCGCCAACATCGCTAAACCACTGACCAGGCTCACGGAGGGCCAAACAAAGTTCCAGTGGTCCGAAGAATGTCAAGACTCATTCAGGAAGCTGAAAGGAGCTTTGATCAACGCACCTGTACTGAGCTATCCCCTACCCGACAGAGAAATTCATTTTGGATACGGACGCCAGCAACGTGGACTTGGAGCTGTCCTATCTCAGATCCAGGAGGGACAGGAGAAGGTCATTGGTTATTTCAGCAAGACGCTTAGCAAACCAGAGCGCAATTACTGTGTCACCAGGCGAGAGCTGTTAGCTGTTGTAAAGGGAGTGGAGCACTTCTACAAGTACGTGTATGGAAGAAGATTCCTGTTGAGAACTGACCATGCAGCTCTCAAATGGCTCTTACAGTTCAAAAATCCTGAGGGTCAAGTAGCACGTTGGATCGAGAGACTCCAAGAATTCGATTTCGAGATCGAACATCGAGCCGGAACTAGCCATAAGAATGCAGATGCCTTGTCGCGAAGACCATGTCCAGATGATTGCTCACATTGCCGACGAGCAGAAGAGAAAGAAGCAACACTTTGTAGAACCGCGGCAATGGATGACAACTGGAATGACAGCAAGATCCAGAAAGACCAAGAGAAAGACCCCGACCTTGGCTTAGTTGTCAGCTGGAAGAAGGGCAATCGAAGACCATCATGGCAGGAAGTCGCAGGTTACTCGCCGGCTGTTAAGTCCTATTGGGCACAATGGAACTCTCTTATTCTGGACAATGGGATCCTGAAACGTGTGCTGGAGGCCGATATTGGTGGGGAAGACAGACGCCAAATAATTGTTCCCAGGAACAGAAGAGAGGAAGTGCTGCGGGAAATCCATGATGGAGTCGCTGGAGGACATCTGGGAGTGACGAAGACCCTGCAGAAAGTGAGGCAACGGTTTTACTGGGCCAATTGTCAAGCTGACGTCCAGGACTGGTGCAGAACGTGCGCTGTATGCAATGCTGTATGCAATGGACCTCGAATACGACCCAAGGCCCCGATGCGTCAGTACAACGTAGGCAGCCCGTTCGAGAGAATCGCCATTGACATCGCCGGCCCGTTTCCCGTATCCGACCACGGGAATAAATACATCCTTGTGGCAATGGACTACTTCAGTAAGTGGGCGGAAGCCTATGCCCTGCCCAACCAGGAAGCCATCACCGTCGCCGACGTCTTGGTGAAAGAGTGGATATGTCGATTCGGTATTCCAATGGAGCTGCACTCGGATCAAGGCAGAAATTTCGAATCCAACCTTTTCCAAGAAATATGTCTACTGCTGACCATCCGCAAGACAAGAACCACGGCCCTACATCCGCAGTCCGATGGAATGGTGGAACGGATGAACAGGACGATCAACCGCCACTTGTCCAAGGTTGTCTCTGACCATCAAAGAGACTGGGACCAGTATCTTCATTTGTTCCTGATGGCCTATCGATCCGCAGTACACGAGTCAACAGGTCAAACTCCTGCTAGTATTATAATGGGCCGAGAACTGCGACTGCCTTGTGACCTGAAGTTTGGGATACCGCCAGGACAAGACACTGCGGGAGAGGACTACGTCAGCAAACTTCGGCAGAGAATGGACGACATCCACGAACGAGTCCGGTTGAACATCCAGAGTGCCAGCGATAAAATGAAGAAGACCTATGACATCAAGGCCGACGCTGGAGGCTTTAAGGTTGATGATCTGGTTTGGCTGTACAACCCCAAACGTCGTCGTGGACTATCACCAAAGTTGCGGAACTCTTGGGGAACGGGCCCGTATAAGATCGTGAAAAGGATAAACGACCTTGTGTACCGAATCCATAAGCCACCCCGAGGGAAACCAAGGGTCGTCCATTTCAACAGGTTGGCCCCTTACGCTGGAAACCATTACCATGTTCGCACCCTCAAGCCACCGGAGGATGATATGACGTTCGAGAAGTTTATGTCCTTGTATTCAAACGGGCAGAAAGTTCTACATGGGGTTACTAGAGAGGAGTCACGAGACCTTTTCGAGGTGCCTGCTGACTACGCACTAGCGCACTGTGTGGCAGAAGATCTTCGAATGTCCAGGGGCATCGCCGTAGTGTTCTCCAAGAAATTTGGTCAACTCCAAACACTGCGGGAGCAGAATCCAGAAGTTGGTGGGGTGCTACAGTTGAAGAAACGCCAGAGAAACATCTACTACCTAGTTACCAAGAGGCATTCCCAAGATAAACCGTCCTATGAAGATGTCTGGAAGAGTCTCACCAAACTAAGAGATACTATGGTGGACCAGAATCTGGTGGATCAAGCAATTCCAAAATTGTCCTGTGGTATTGATGGGTTGGACTGGAGAGTCATAAGAAGTATGCTGGAGGCGATATTCAGATCCAGCGGCGTCAAGATTTTGGTTTGCTGTAACCCTCTTCCACGACCGATCATGAAGACCGTGGAGTGTTATTTCCATCGAACTTCACGGTGCAGATATGGGGAGTCATGCAGATATCGTCACACTCCAAGGATGAAATTTCGGGACGAAATGTCTTTAAGAAGGGGGCAATGTAACGAACCTAGGCCGGACCTGTCGACTCGCACGTTGCCGTCGACAGCGATGAGGTCATCCCCAGAGATGTTCGAGAACAGTCCAGTCGCTCTGCCGCGGAGAGCAACGGTCGATATTGGAAACGATTGGAACATGCTGGTCGTCAACTGCCGGAATTCGAAAGATCGGGAATTCTGTGACGGAGATAAATAGGTAGCCCTCAAGATGGCACGAACAGTCTGAACGAGCCCATACGATCGAGCTATACAGTGGAGTAGTAATATAAATTAAGTTGTAGATTAAGTGTGAAATAAATTAGTAGAACCAAGTTAAGTTTATTTACGTTACACAATATTGATATTGGTCTTCTCTTCATCACACCAGAATTTGCCAGGTCGTCAAAGGGGTGGTTCATATATTTTTAAAATTCACAAAGGCCACAAATGGCTTTGTAAACCTTTCTGCTTTTGATATCTCTGATGAAGCGATATATCGACATAAACTAGTTACGTAATCAATTTGTTTTACGTATTTTGTATCATATATTATTCAATAAATATCTAAACAACTCCCACTCCCTTATTCCACCTCATTTGCGAGAGTGGCAAACTATAACGTGGCACCGGTATACAACTCCAATTATGTGCAAATGTTGTAGAAAGCCATTTGCGGCATCTGTGTATTTTCAAATAATATTAACCCCCATTTCACCCACCCTGACAGCCTGGAAAATTCTGGCGCCATATGAAAAATGAGAAAAAGGCCAATAACAATGACATATGCCAAGCACAGCGGTGTAAAAAGTCATTTGTGGCGTCTGTGATTTTTTTTAAATAACCTCACCACCATTCCACTTCCTCAAACCGAACTTATTTATCAAGCTGATCAAATTTTCTCACCTTCAGTTGAAACTGGAAATAATAGTATATTCACGTCCCTAACTGAATAAAAATCTATGTAAAAAAACGAAAAAGGAAAAAATAAAAAATTCGAGATTTTATTTTTCTCAGTGTAGTTGTAGATGTGGCTAACTTCACACCCATTGATGACTATCACACCCATATTTTGACCAATTTGTAATTTCTAATTACCTACTCTTCTCGATAGCTTTTTTGAAAGTGAGCGTACTAATTTCTAACGTTCTCGTGCGAGTGAGTATTTTTTTGGAAATTCTCTGGAAAGTCTGAATATGAGTGTTAATGCAATATGATGATTATTATATATGTAAAAAAGAACATTAAAGTTGATCGTTAGAGAATTGAAGTTATACTTGAATAAAATTCAAATCCTATTACAAATTGCACACATTAAATTTTCATGCGTGGTGTATTTATTCAACTTTCCGATTCAACTTGGTTTGCCTAAGAAGTTTCAACAATCAAGAAGCATGTTTTTATTAGACTAAATAACTGTAATGAAAGCAACAGTACAGCAGGGTCTGCGTTTTTGTTGAACTATTTCAAATTTGTGAAACTTTAAACTTCATTCAAAATTTGTTATTAAATGAGATTGAAAATTAAATCGTCCACTTTATTCCATTGCCAATCAGTGTGAAAATAATAATATGAAAATGGTTATTTAACTAGAATATATTTAGGTAAGTATATTAAAAAAAATCCTTTTTATGTAAGCCGTGTACTAAAACTTATAAAATAAGTTTAAGTCATCGCTGACAATTATTTAATTATTTTTTTGTTGAATCATTTGGTTTCAAAAAGCTTGTCGCGCGTAGTGTTCATAAAAATAGGTACCAATTAATTTGATTGGGCAGTGATTGGTTGGTAAGTAACAACTTGTCGAAGTATTAATTATTTTACAATTCGCGCGACAAGCTTTTTAAAACCAAATAATTCAACAAAAAACAATTAAATCATTGTCAGCTTAAATAAAAGCTTGTCTTTAGAAAGGTTTCTTATAAGTTATTTTATTTTTTGCTTTTTAGTTATGCGCCTTAATTTAAAGAGCATCGTTATTACAAGGTCTCTTCCCTATAAGTTTGGAGCTGAAAAAATCATGATCTCCGACCCCACACACCAATTTTGAATAAAATCTGACCATAAACACAAAACTCGTTTGCCATCCTGAAGTCGCCATCTTGAATTTATAGATTTTGACAAAAAATTCATAATCTCCCAACCTGAAAACCCTACATACCAATTTTGAATAAAATATGACCATAATCAGAAAAGTCTTCCTCCATCTTGGGGCCGACATCCTGAATTCATAAATGTTGACCAAAAATTCATAATCTCCGAATCCGAAAACTCCCGCTTACCAATTTTGAATCGAATAGGACCATGATCACAAAACCCTTTCCCCATATTGGGGCCGCCATCTTGAATTTATGAATTTTGACAAAAATTACATCATCTCCGACCCCGAAAACGCCGACATATCAATTTTGAACCGAATTGAACCATAATCACAAAACTCGTCCGCCATCTTGGAGCCGCCATCCTAAATTTATGGATTTTGACAAAAAATTCATAATCTCCGACCTTGAAAACCCCCACATACCAAGTTTGAATCAAATCGGGCCATAATTATTAACGTCATCTTAGAGCCGCCATTTTGTTTTTTCTCTAACAGAAGTTCCATAATGCATTGTCACGGAATTATGAACACCCATCAAATTTCAAACTGATCGGATGACTAGAAGTCAGTCAAAATTCACTTAAAAGATTCGACCCAAACCAACAAATGAACTAATTAATAAGTTAAACTGAATAAAAGCTTATAAAATATAACATACTACCCTCCAATGAATGGCAATATAACTGGAGGTAACTTAGTTATCGAATCTTCATTTGCATATATCACTCGGAGGGAACAACGCATTGTTTTTCAGATGAAAATAATATATATGTATATATAAATTTTGGGTCAGAAATCGTTACCCCTCTCTTGATAAACCCATGCAATATGTCCCCCTCACCACATATATGAATTTTTTTTTGACATAATTCAAACCGATACCCCGGAGGTTAGTCCGCCTGAACTTTCTCCCGGAGGGAACAACGAGCTGTTTATACATATATATATATATATATATATATATATATATATGAGGCCGAGGACAATTTAAATTTCAATATTTCTGTTGGTTCATGAAAGTGCATATCATTTTGTAGGCATTTTTCCTGAAATATGATTGATTTGAAAAAAATATATATAAGTCTATGGTATCGTATCACGGCAGAAGATATATCTCGGACAGGTAATTCGAATCTGAAGAGTGGGAAACCATGCTTTCTATTTGTTTTTTCAAACGTTGCTTGTTGTTTCGGTTGTCTTCATGGGGTTTTACAATGGAAGGTATTCGGGATAACGGATGTGACAATAAGTAGTATTAGTCGGATGTGACAATTTGTAGTATTAGTCGGAATTAGTCGGTAGAGAGTCTTGTTCACAGTGGTGATGAGATGATAATGTATATTGATGCTCTTTTTTTGGGGGTGATAGGGATATCCATTCTTGGAGTTGTGTTTGATACGGTAAGGGGCGATGAAATTCAGTTTTCAATTTTTATTCACTAATATTATTATCCATAGTGATTTAAAAATATGGTATATTTGACTGAGGTTTCCAATGTCAGTTCTGTCGTTCTTGGCATCGTTGCGTTCTTCATTGCAAATAATTTCTTCTCATGCGGATTTTTCCTGGGATGGTTGCTACGGTTGAAATACTAGTATTGTTGAAGTTAGGGTCATCGTTCATTTTCCAGAGTGTTACCAAATTAGTGCGGGAATTTTCAAGGGGTGATTCCCTGTCGAAAATTGAAGGGGGTCTCTTATGTAAACAAAAGCTCCTAGGCCTTCCCTTGAACGGTAGCACGCTTCCGAAAATCAGAAAAAAAATATTTTATTCTTTGAATTGCTGAAGAGTTGAAGGAATGGCATTTCGTGAGAATGTTTTACCAATGGAAAAGCAACCTATGAATATTTTTTTGATTCTGTTGTGATCTCCCAATGTGGTGGAACATGCAACCCCTATTCCATTTTTCACCAAAACTTTTCAACGAAAAGAAATTTCCCAATTAAAGATATGTGATGGAAAGAGCGATTCATTGCAAATCTTTTTTTATCTCTTGTGTTGTGTCCGTAAAAGCATTTGTTTCCTGATGAGAAAAGTAAAAACAACATTGTGCATGAGAGGATCTTCTGTGAATGGAATCAAAAAAATCTAGTAAGTGGCTATCACGTTTTGTTTGCACAACTTGTGACTTCAATAGTAATATTCTGAAATCTAGATAATCTAGAAAGTGGTTGTTAAGTTGCTTTGATTTCTATGAAGTAGTTGAAAGTTCAATTGTGTCTTTTGAATCTTCAATATAATAATCACACTACCGCGGAAATGGCCGATATGCATTTTATGTATGGTCGGCCAATGGAAATGATTAAGAAGCTAGACGGCTTTATGAAGAAATGTATTCTCAGCGCGTGATACCTCATATCACAATTTTTGCACATTTTCACCATCGTCTCTGTGGAAGAGGGACTTTTCAAAAACGAACAACTGATTTGGTCGTCCACGAGTAATAATTACGGTGGCACTGGAACAAGAGGATCGTCCAGAATTAAGTACAAAACAAATTGTTGACACACTTAATGTTAGCAATAAACTAATCTGGAAAATTTTAAAGGATCACCAATTGTATCCTTATCATATTCGATGAGACCAGGTGCTTTTGCAGCGATATTTTTCCCACGGAGTAGACTTTTGTCAATGTAGTCTTCAAATGATTACCTCAAATGCTCAATTTTCAGAAAACGTTATATTCACCAACGAATCCAACTTTTCAAGGCAAGGGATAACAAATTTCCATAACAATTATCAATGGGCCGGAGATAATATATATATATATATATATATATATATATATATAGACAAGTGCTCTCGGCCCTCATCAGTACGGTGAAAAAGGATTATAGATATTATTTCCATTCATATCCATAATCCTGGACTCGGATGTCACGCAGGTAGCTATAACTGCCTCCGTGGTGACGTTGGTTGTTGCCCTGTAATGCAGGGTCTGCTAACCGAAACCACAAATGTGCGGCTGGCTTCTGTTTGTTGACTCCGTTGATTTGTCGTTTTCTACCAAGTGTGTTTCATCCTTGCACTTCTCCACCGTACTGATGAGGGCCGAGAGCCCGAAACACGTGTCTACGGTTTACGCTTTGCTCTGAGGGCTATGTCCATTAAATTCCTTCCAATTTATTTTTAACAGTCCCCTCGATATTCCTCTCTTTCATATATATATATATATATATATATATATATATATATATATATATATATATATATATATATATATATATATATATATATATATATATATATATATATATATATATATATATATATATATATATATATATATATATATATAAATACATATACGTTGATATGAAATATATGAAAATTTCTAATCCATGGGTCAGAAAACTGAAGTCGGATCATTAATGGTCTAATTCACCGCCATTCAACATTCCGTGAATTCCTCATAAAATTAGTAGAACGCGAAAATATATGTTCATATTGTATTAACTGACATAATCTACTACAAAATTTGTCTACCGTATTTGCGAAACATTTTTAATTCATAAATATTGATCTGAAATCCGTAATAATCGATATTCTGAAGTCCCAGATGTAGATCAAAGTTATATTCTATTATATAGTTTTTCATTGTTACGCAATGAACAGCTGGTCGGGCTTGTGGAATCGGGAAAAATGTGAGATGCTAAATTCATTATATTTATATTTATATATACAAAGATACAAGTAAAAAAATATACAGCGTTCAAAAATATTAGGAGAATTACCTTGCAATTAATCACTTCAATCTTATTTGTCATCATAATCATTGATCGAAAATCAAACCCCAATTGAAAAAAAAATCCAATGTAATGATTGCAAAAAAGTCTATATAGTTATGACGTTACAACTATTAGAGAACAGACTGAAAGGACGCAAGTATATGAAGAAATCAAGCACGGCATTTAATAAACATAAAATAAACTATGACCACAACCCTAACTTCAATAGTATTAGTATTTCATCCGTAGAAACCATCCCAGGGAAAATCAGCATAAGAAAAAATGATTCACATTAAAAAACACAACAATGCAATGAACGGCAGAACTGACATTGGAAACCTCAGTCTAATATACCATAACATTTTATAATCACTATAAATTATAGTAAATAAAAATGAAAAAAATAATAATTCATCGTCCCTAATCACATCAACACAACGCAACACCACAAATACTTATCATCCTCCAAAAACAGCATCGAGACACTAACATCTCATCACCACTGTGAACGTCACTCTAACGAAAAATCCCGACTGATACAACAAATTGTGACATCCGTCATTCCGAATACCTTCCATTGTAAAATCGCAAGGAGACAACGTTTTGAAAAACAATTAGAAAGCATGGTTTCACACTCTTCAGATTCAAATTATCTGTCCAACATATATCTTCTGCTGGGATATGTTACCATAGAGTTATATATATATATATATATATATTTCGTTTCAATAATCATGGAGAAATGCCTATAAAATAATATGTAATTTTATAAACCAACAGAAATATTAAAATATAAATTGTCGCTGGCCAGAGACGATACGTATTTTGACTATAAATTGATGTTTTACTACAATAATCCGAAACCCTATATATATATATATATATATATATATATATATATAAAATACAAATTAATCATATAATTTACCACCATTCCAAATTTCGTAAATTATTTCTGAAATTAGTAGAACGCGAAAATATATGTTCATATTGTGTCAACAACCACTACAAAAATTGTCTACCTATTTGCTATATACGTTATATGAAATATATGAAAATTTCTAATCCATGGGTCAGAAAACTAAAGTCGGATCATTAATGGTCTAATTCACCGCCATTCAACATTCCGTGAATTCCTCATAAAATTAGTAGAACGCGAAAATATATGTTCATATTGTGTTAACTGACATAATCTACTACAAAATTTGTCTACCGTATTTGCGAAACATTTTTAATTCATAAATATCGATCTGAAATCCGTAATAATCGACCTTCTGAAGTCCCAGATGTAGATCAAAGTTATATTCTATTATATCGTTTTTCATTGTTACGCAATCCACATCTGGTCGGGCTTGTCTAATTGGGGGAAACTTGAGATGCCAAATTCTTCATATTAATATAAACAAAGATATAAGTGAATAAAATAATTGATAATTAATCCTTTTGAAGACAAGCCTTTATTCAAATGCAATAAAAAGTAGAAAATAATTGCACTAGATGCGTGACGTAGGTTATTACGTTAGTTATAGATTCAGAAGCTTGTTGCGCAAAGTTTTCAGTTCTAATACAAAAGCGACTAGCTATTGAATCTGTAACTCACGGAATAACCTACGTCACCCATCCAAAGCAATACGTTTTTACTTCTCAGTGCATTTGGATGAAAGCTTGTCTCTTGAAAGGTTTCCCATGAATAATTGCACTGGATGCGTGACGTAGGTTATTACGTTAGTTATAGATTCAGAAGCTTGTTGCGCAAAGTTTTCAGTTCTAATACAAAAGCGACTAGCTATTGATTCTGTAACTCACGGAATAACCTACGTCACCCATTCAAAGCAATACGTTTTTACTTCTCAGTGCATTTGGATGAGAGCTTGTCTCTTGAAAGGTTTCCCATGAATTATTTTATTTTTTGCTTTTTCATACATAGGTACGTCTTAATCTATGCATTTTTGTTAGAGCATCGTTATTATGAGGCCTTTTTTTCTAGAAAGTTCTGAGCTATCTAGTCCTTTAATGAGGAGACCATCTGAAGATTAACTCATCCGCCATCTTGGACCTTAATTTTTGAATTTCAACAAAAAATCAATAATCTTCGACTAAATTCATAATCTCCGACTTCAAAAACCCCTCATATCACTTTTGAATCGAATCGGGCCATAATAAAAAAACTCATCCGCCATTTTGAATTTGTGAATTTTCATGAAGAAATCATAATCTTCGATCCCGTAAACCCCCACATACCAATTTTGAATAGTATCGGGCCATACACACAGAGATCTTCGGCCATCTAGGAGCCGCCATTTTGATTTTATGAATTTTGAAGAAAAACTCATAATCTTCCACCCTAAAAACCCCGTCACATACCAATTTTGAATCAAATCGGACCATAAACCTAAATCTCGTCCGCCATCTTTGAGCGCCATTTTGTTTTTTCTTCAACAAAAATTCCATAAGCCGCCATTTAAATTTCTTGAATTCATAATCCTCGACTCCGAAAACCCTCATATACAAATTTTGAATAGAATCGGATCATAACCACAAAACTCCAATGCCATTTTGAAGCCGTCATCTGGAACTTATTAATTTTGACAATAAATTCATAATTTCCGACCCCAAACACCCCCACACACCAATTTTGAATCGAATCGGACCATAATCACAAAACTCGTTAGCCATCTTGCAGCCGCCATTTCGTTTTTTCCTCCAATAAAATTTTAGTAATGCATTGTCGCTAGAATTATAAACATCTGCCAAATTTCAGTTCAATCGGATGTCGGCAAGAGCTCCAAAAATGGATTACAAATTTTGAACCAGAAAGAATGACAGAATGACAAACGAACGTTGAATTAAAGCTTGTAAAAAAAATATACAGCGTTTGAAAATATCAGGAGAATTACTTCGCAATTATTCTCTTCAATCTTATTTGTCATCATATTCATTGATTTTGTACTTAATAATATCACAAATTCATAATATGAACAATATTTTATATTCCCTGGAATTTTCAGAGGTATGAGTGGTGACAGTGGTAGAAGAGGCACCGAGAAGAAAAAAATGATAATATATTGCCTTTATGCCTGGTGTGCGCCGGCAATACACACTGGAATCGTCTTACTGATCAACACATTCGCTAACAAAGATCTGAGTTTTTATCCAGGAATTGGAGATGAAAAGTGTTTTGTCAAAGGTGAGATATATCTACAAATCCTTTGAGCATATTGAATTGAAATATGAATTTAATCCTTTCAATTCAAAACCCTCCTTACTTTGTGATTTCGAAATTTATCCGCTCCACGTCCAACTGAATAACTGTCTGTATTCTAATACTGCCTTCCATATGTTAATTCTTCGTCGTTTGATGAGCTTGTGCTATGTTTTTGAATTGACGCCGCCGTTACTTGATGAAAATCCATATTGAAATTAACAAAAGGCACTTCACTGAATGATTTTCGCTAAACAGTAACTTCGTTAGGTGGATTTATTACTCTTGAGTATTTTGTGAACCCAATTCACTGAACATTATTTGGTTAAGTGTCTTTGTGTCTTTTTTTTGCTTAGCTCGAGTTACAATAATGGAGTTGAGCGATCGAATTCCAGGCACAGCTTGTGGAAACCAGTCCAATAGTTGAGTATGAAAGTATTGGGATATGATTCATTGGAAAAAAGTCATTTTCATTCTGGTATCCTCTTTTCTCTAGGTGAAAATAATCCTAGTTATCCGTTCAAGGAGGCCAAAACAGTTTCTCAGTATTTTAGATCTCCAAATCAAAAAATTCACTAAGAGAATCTCTAATTTTTTGACGATGTGAAGTTTCAAAAACAATGTGCCAACAATATTTCACAAAGGAAAATGTTGGGAATTATCATTGCAAAATATTTTTTTGATAACGTTTCAGAAATTATCTTTGTTTTTCTTTCTGAAAACAAAATTTATCTGAGAATTTGAAATAGAGTTCGCTACGATTGTTGTTCTGTTTGTTACACAATAACCTGCCAATCTCAACACGCAGCAAACATGTTCGATTGAACATTATCAATTTGGTTTGGGTTGAGACATGCATGCTCTTGTTGGTAAGTAGCAAAAGTCCTTCTGACTCAGATGTATATTCGCTTACGTCTTTTAGCCTACTGTACCTTGCCTGTCGCTCACTCTCCAGTATCCACTTCAGTGATTTTGTGTCTTGAACAACTTTCAATCAAGTCGTCTGATGAGTGGATGCTGTAGAGTTTTTGTTCGACAATTGGTTACTCACAAATTATCTTCTGAGATCCAGAGCTCCGCAGTTGCACATCATATACTGTTTCAGGTTCCTTGCCTTATTAAATACTGTTTTCAGGTGTTCTTTTCCTGACATTTGTGTGATATTCAGTCTGTGTGATGGTGTTGAGTTCTATGTTATTTTATTCGGTTCTGTCTAATATAGACACCATGTATGAATATTAAAAAAGGACGAATAACCTTTTTGGAATTCTGCAACTAGAGTTACCCCGTTCGTTTTGAGGAGCCGCAACTTTTTTATTTTCACAATGAGGTAGAAGTGGCTATTTCTGACTGCTCTACTGTATAATTCTGCAATATCCACTTATAATGAGTATATTATACTGAATACCTCTGGTGAAAAAAAAAAATGTGGCAAAAAATCCATGAAAAAAAAAATTGAATGCGTCGAAAGTTCCAATAAGGAACCGAGACTTTCAAATTGTTTACCTAGCCAAAAAAATCAGAATGTCCGTCTCCTGCAGAATAAGAAATATACACAGTCTGAGATGTGGTCGAAGTAAAATGTTCGTAATTTTTTTTGGTTCAGTACACTTGACGCTCGAAAGAATCTCTCCAGAAATAACTCGGAGATGAATAATAATAATGTCATCAGATGGAAATCGTAAGATTACCTATATATTTTCTCTCACTAACGTCATGGCACTGTGCAGAGATCATGTGAAACGATATATAACGTATGATGCATGTGAACTTATCAAAACCTATCTGAAAACTTGTCTACACGAAATTCCATTGAGCCATAGTCATGTTCGCGAGGACTTTCCTGTCAAACACTCGGCTGTTTGGCAGCTATTCTCAGGGTACCCATTTTCTAATAATAGCATATATTTATTGACAGCTGGCGTATAACGACTTTTTTTTGGGGGTAGGAGAAAATCTTTTATGGACACTTTGGGGTAGTGAAAGGGTCCCTGCAACAGATTTACCCAATGAAACCTCCACCCCGCAGGCTCGTCTGGCCGTGGTCTCCGATGACATCCCATATATCTCAGTTGATCTGCTATACAATAGCTCTCTTTTTGCCCCTCCCAGACCTTCTGTTTCACCATGTCATATCCATGGGTCCCGATGAAGGGCCACTTAGAATTCCCTCCTAGCAACTCTTTTTTTTTGAGCCATTGACTTGGTTCGAGTTAGAGCTAGACATTTTCACTCTATCAGAAGACTTTGTCTAGTTTTCACACTAGAATTGCCTGAATTTATGTTTTGTAGATTTCATTTTTCTGAATACTAGTCTGAAGGGTCCCTTCCTTGCGGTTTATTTGTTTTTAATTGAATTCACGATATTCATGGTTGCTCTTTGGCAATTTCTAAGCTGGATTGATCTAGCTGATATGGGTATCCTCCTCATGAGTGCTATCAGCTCATTCAGAGATGGAAGAAGATCATTTAGCGGGCCGTTTTCGGATCCTACAGTGGTTTCTGGTCCCTCCCTATTCTGGCCTCTCTCTTGGTGGGGATTTTTGTGGTCTCAACTCTATCCTTTTTTTCATCTTTTGAGAAATTAGGGCATCTATGGTAATGTGCTCCATGGTGTCCAGTTCAATTACTGCATTCATTGCACCCTGCTCCTCTTCGTTGTGCCTACAGACTGGTGCCGCTCCACAATTGTAGGCTGTATGGCCGTATTTCTGGTAGTTGTAATACTGCCCGACTCTCTTTCTCTTCCTTTGAAGTTCAAAGAAAACGTCGGAATCACATAAAGTTTTCTAGTCTTTCACGTTTTCTTCATTCCCAGGAACAATCACTAGAATTATTGACATGGGTGAACCTCCTTGTTTGTAAGATCTAGCCACCACCCGTGGATGATAGCCCTTCTTTTTTAGATTTTCTGCAATTTTGGTGGGTTTCAAGAACTCCGGAATCCCTTTGAAAATTTCTCCGATCTCTTTGTTGATTTGCGGCTTACTATATGATGATGTTCTAGCGCCTCAACGCATTCATCATGTCTTCATATCAGGCATAATAATTTTTATTCCATCTCGGACATTCATATTTTTGGTCGACTTTATTCCATTGTTTTTTAGCATTCGGTTATTGATTGGCCATTGCTTTTGGTCTCGCATAATTATTGCCCTTGTTTTGGCTTTCGGTTTATTCTCTTCATTCATAATTACGTCGTCAGAAGTTGATTCATCATCATTATCCTGATCATAATCCCTTGCTAGTACCGAGAAACTATGGTTTGTTGGAATTTCTGGAGGTTTATTGTTCTCCATTTCATCTAGATTTGGATTTTTGAGGAGTTGGAATCCTTCACCTAACTTTTGTCGCTTCATAGGGTTGCCCTTCTGGACACTGATGGGGTACTATCGTGACTTGTTTTACTTCCATGGGCTAACGCATCCTCCTTTCGAAGATTTGTATTGTTCATATTTTCTAGGTTACCTGTTGGAAGAATCCAATCTTCTCCTGTTTTCATTTCTTGCTCTGAACGTTCTGATTTGATTATCGGTTCATCTTAGATGCGTACGCTTCGGCTCATTCACCTCGAATCCCCCTAGCAACTGCAAGTACTGCCATTGATCCCCCACAGTGCTGGAGGTTCATCTGAACAGCCGCTCCTATTTGTTCAGCACCCCTTCCAATCCCGTAGAACGATCGTAATCACATTATCTCTGAAAGAAACCAAAATTTGACCTCATTCCCTTCCGGAATTTCTGTGGTCATTTGTTTCCATGTGTGAGTGAGCAGAAAGGAGTTGTTAGCCCTGTGGTGTCGCCTGCACAAGGCTGAGGCTGACTACTCCGAAATTTCACCCTGTTTCTCGGAGTCTGCATTGCGGCACCGTTCCTTTCAAGACCCACATCACCCCTCACAACACGAATGTCCATGAACTGTCCCATTCGAAGCGCGGCTGCAGCCCATTCTCCTCAAACCACGTTAAGGTGAGATTGGAATTTGAGGGGCGTATAACGATAAACTAGCCATTTTTCTAAGGAAGCTGACAACTGACGGTTTGAAGATATGTTTTTCTTTTATAATGGTAGTTAACAGGCAAACTTCTATATAAGGGCAAAGACAAACAGCTATTTATCCACTATGGAATGGTTGGATACCGTGGTGATAAGATCCTGGCTGGTGGATGACAGGCAAATACTCCCTTCTATAACAATAGACAGACATTTTTAATGTGATAGTTTGGTGATAATTTCACAGGAATATATTTTCCTTTCACCGCTGACAACTGAAATATGTACACAGGTGGCTATATTTTCTATCAGAACAAAAAGAACTAAGAACTCCACCACAAACAAACCACCCGTATAGGCCAATCAATAGAGATTTCCTGCTCTATTGATTCTGTGACAAAAATCCCACCTGACGAATGATGGTTCGTAGTTTTTGACTAATGAAGCAATCTCGATACTCTCAATGGACGAATTGTAGAGCATAAAAATGAAAAGAATGAGCCCTAGCGTGACTTGATCAGAATATTAGTAACGCAAAAAAACCGAAAAAAATCAGAGTTTGTTTCAAGTTCATAACTTCATCACTTTTCAAGTTGTAGAGCAGGCTTCTCACGACATAGTAGTGATCAATATGTAATTTATGTGTGAGAAACTCAGGCACTCTCGAATCATTACCTTTGGCTTATTGCAATCTGAATTTTCTAATGCACTCCATTGCAGCAGACCTGGATGCGTGATAGATGTTCCGATTCCAATATCCCAAAGAGATGTCGAGAATAGAAGTATAGTACCACAAAACATATATTCTCATTTTTCGTTGAAATGTTGCAAATAGGTGAAAAATACAAACATGACCAAAAATGGGCGAGTGCGTGAAAGCGGCTGAGTAGTGGAGGTAGAGCAGCATATGCGTGAAAGCGTTTATATAGTAATACAAGTGCGCTGCGCCCGTTGAGCCTCATTCACACGGGCAAGTAAAACTATCGCATGTTCATGTCTGAGATCACTTCAAAAAAATTTGCTCAGTGTGAACAATGTCTGAGAGACCTCTTTCAGCAAGTTTCTGAAGTGGCTTCAAGTAGTTGCGGCGAGAATCACTTGCAGGTCTAAACAAATCTAGAAAGTGCTCTAGGAAGTTAATATTTATTTCGGTCTTGTTGAAAGTTCTGTGCCAGTCAAGCGTGCAAGTTCTGCAGAAAAGTGGAGAAATGTGAATGGTCGAAAAAAGATACTTTTGCTTTAATATTTTTTTTTTGAAGAATTCTCGGAGCTGTGGCAAATTAAATTTATAGCGATAGAGTTGAAAAACAAGTAGCATTGAAGAAGAAGGAAAATTTTACACAATCGAAGGTGAAATTATTAGACTTGGAAGAAGAAAAAGTGGTCAAGGTGCTGAAGAGGTCTTCAGCAGTTCTGGAAATATTTTGAGACACTCAAATTTCTTATAGATCAAAATATCAGGGACCGATTGATCGATTCACGTATATTCATTCATTCATCTGGATCTACACTTTTCAACCCATCTAATAACATCGCTCCAAGCTCTTCGCACTATTCATTCTTTGATCCAAATTCTTGTGTTTCTACACTTTTTATTTCTTTGCTACGGTTAAATTGCAATCATAACAGCGGTGGCGGTAGCTCTCTTTCTACAACACTCTACCGTGTTATCAAAAAAGCAATCGCTTCCTGAAAAGTAATCTAGGGAGTACTTGCCGAGATAAATTCTTTGGGATAATTTGCATATGAGTAAATATTATCACAAGTCACTCCCAGAAGTACTGTCGCAATTCATCATCTCGTGTAAACGAGGCTTTATGAATCTGCTGCTCTACCCCCACTCCTCAGCCGCTTTCATGCACTATCCCTTTTTCTGTCATGTTTGCAACTATTCCTCACCTATTCCGCAGCATTTCAACGCAAAATAAGAATATACGTTCTGTAGTACTATACTTCAACTCTCAAAATCTTCCAGAAAAATTGAAATCCGTCCACCTATGACGCATCCAGGTCTGCTGCAATGAAGTGCATTGAAAAAATCAAATTGCAATTATTCCAACACAGTGCCTGAGTTTTCCACACATAAAGTACATATCAATCACTAATATGTCGTAGAGAGCCTGATCTAAAACTTAAAAAAATGGCGGTGTTATGAATTAAAAAAAAACGCAGATTATTTTCAATTTTTCACTGTTACTGATAATCCGATAGAGTCGTACTAGGGCCCATTTTCTTTGCATTTCGATTCTCTACTATTTGTCCAATATTCACATTGCTCCATTAATTCCCATATTACAAGCAAAAATCAAAACACAAAAAGATGACTTTTATTTAAATGTTAATAACAAATTGAGCAATGACAGTTGGGAGTAGAAATCTCTATTGATTGGTCTAGTACCTAAGACAACCCCATATGATCTCACCAAAAATTATCCACACCGTTCATCCCCATGGAAAAATAATCTTTCATCGACGACACTTCCTAGCTTACTACTACCTAGAAAGTTGTTATTCTGATTCTGTTAATTAGCATCTGTCTGTGACAGTGTAACTTATCATCAGAATCCGACCACACGTGAACTATGAAGCAGGTTCTATGGAAGCTATTTTAACCCGCCGTTTGACGAGAGCAATAAGCTATGATATGATTTAGATTCTCTGTATATACAAGTTCTGAGGTTTCTCATTTTCTCTGGTTCATGATATATTTATTAAATATAATAATATTTCGAGTCAAATTGATTCGATTATTATCAAGATTATTTCGTAGATGGATGGCCAATTTTCATGTACTTCTATTTCCCCATGATGTTGGTCATGATTGTCAACTTGATATTGTTCATATTGACGGGCATGAAGATATATAGGACCAAAAAGGAGTCTGCTGTTCTCAATCGGTCAGAAAGTAGAATTCACCACTATGAAAATCATAAACAACAGTGAGTACATTTTTCCTTCCAGTGCTTTCTAGCTATGGAAAATCATCTTTATTATCTTTTTCAGATTCAAACTGTACCTGACATTATTTTTTGCGATGGGAATCAACTGGTCCACAGAGTTTATAACATGGGCCCTGAAGGAACATATCCCCCAAGAGGTAGTTTACCTCACCGATGGTATCAATGTCTTGTATGGCATTCTTATATTCTTCATTTTTGTCTTCAAACGCAGGATTCTACTGTCTCTCAAGAAAAGGTGAGCATGACAATTCATAATTTATGTCCTAACAAGATAGGATCATGAATAAATATAATCAGGAAAAAAGCTACACACAACACAGGCTACCCAGAACAAAAAGGTGACCTGATTGTAATGAAAAAAAGCATTACGACAATGTATTTGGACATTATTCTTCAACCGTTGGCCTTTGTGATGTCTATAACGTCTAGTTGTTGATTGCCTGATGAAGAAGTGTTTATATGTTCACTATAAGGACATTGCTTAACGACCACGTTCATCGATACAATCCCCTCAAACATCGACTGTCAATCCTGGCATCAATGTATTTTATATATTGACCAATCAATTTTATTTCCCATACTAATTATTGAAACATGTATTTTATCACCTAATTTTTTTGTTTAATCCCTGATTGGCATTGGTACAATGTTTAATAGAATAATTTCAACGATTAGAGAGTGTATTAACATCAATGATTTTTGTACATTAACGAATAAACTTCATTCCTCATAACGATGATTCATAGGTATATTCTATCAATGAGAGTACATCTTTTTATCACCAGTAAACATCCATCTATCTATGTTCAAGAGAATTATCGTAATTACTGGCTGCATAACATTATCCGAGGCACCTTCCATAACAAGGGTGCAAAACAAACTGATTATTTATTTTGGAAAATGAATAGGTTTTTTCCAACCAGTTAAGGAGTATTGAAGCCACAAGAGGAGTTTGTTTTATTTTGTAACTCCCCGTTTTCATTGATATGCAATAAAAAACAATGTTATTATATTGAGAGCACCATTTCAATGAAGTCCGGCTCTGTATAGCTCCGGACGATACTGTCAAATGCCGATCTGCAAATATTCAGTGTAATGAAGCTTTCTCTTCAATTGGTTGACGGTATTGTGCCAAAGATCAGGAAAAGAACCCCCCATTCACCCTCTACATTGAAGTCCCGATGAAAATCCTACCCAGTGGAAATCGACAAGTTCCTTGGTAGAGGTAGTCTGGATCCAAAGAAATCAGTGCCCCTGGGGATCGGCTCTCTCGGAGGCCGATCTCCTGGAGGTGCTGGGGACTTTGCTAAACTCCCTCGGAGATGATCTGTTGAAAATTCCCGTGATTAGCAACCTAATATCCTCCAAAAAGGCTAGAGTTGGAACTGATAACAGCACATCAGCTCCAAAGAAGCACAAGAGAAATTATTTCCCAGCTCTACCACCACCCTAAGGCACGTTGAAACCTTCTCCAAGCTTCCTTGGCACTCGTAGATGTTCTCGAATAGTTGTAGATACTAATTCAGATCAAAATTTGCAAAATTTCACAAACGTCAAAATCTCAAATAAATTTCAAGTTTTGTCAGACGTGACATTAAACGATTCCCACGTCGATTGTTCCAGAAATCCAGGGGTGCATTCAGCCAGTGCGCTCATTTCTGACCAGGGCTTAGAAAATTCCCCAAACCAAATTTTAAATTCTACTGGAGGTTATAGCATCCCCACAACGACGGAAAATTTCAAAAATTCTTAAAATTTGACCGAAGACGATACAAATATGGACATAACTAACGACTCTGTACGACCACAAACAGAACAGGCACCACTAACGATAAAAAAACAGCAGGTACCTCCTATCACTGTTAGGGACAAGAGCAAGTGGGTAACAGTGAACTCACTCCTCAAATCAAACAACATCAAGTTAGACCAACCTGCAAAAAATGTATTCGACGGAATAACATTTTTTCCAACTTCACCCGATGGTTAAAGAGAGATCTCGAGCATCGTCAGGGATCAAAAGATCCCTTTCTATACATACACTCTCCCTGAAGATAAGAAACTCAGGGTCATCTTCAGAGGCGTCTCCGAGTTTATTACGTGTGACGACATTAAAGCTGAGCTGGTTGACAGGAGTTCTACCCCGGAATCAGTGGCACGACTACATAAGTTGAACAGAGAGAAGAAAGTTCTCCCTCTTGTCTCAGTTCTGATTAGCAAGGAACAGCGTGACATATTCAACGTAAAAGATATCCTGAATGTCAGAGTGACAGCGGAACCACAGTGGCCAAGGGCCTCTGTGGGACAATGTTACCGTTGTCAAAAGTTTGGCCACTGTCAGCTGAACTGCTGTGCCACCTCCGCTTGCGTCAAATGCGGGGAAGATCATATATCTAAGGATTGTGTCAAGCCGAAATCCGAAAAAGCGAAGTGTGCGAATTGTTAGGGGGAGCACACTGCGAATTATCGAGGATGCAACAAGTGTCCTCGAATAAGGCGTAGGGTGAACCCCCCGAACACGGGGCATCAAAATCATAGTTTTTTTTCTGCAAATTCAGGTAGGTCGCAGTCGGGGATGTCGTATGCAGCGGCGGCCCGTGATAACCCTCCTGCACAGACAGCTCAGCCTAATAGTCCTCGAGATATTCTGTCGACTTTAGATCAAATGAGGGCACTGCTTGCACAGTTCGCTGGGACTGCTGCAACACTCTCGACCGGTTTCAACCCCAACTTATGGGTGAAAGGCAGCTTCCGGACTTCATCAAAGCTGTGAGTTGGAATTGCTATGGCCTTCTCCAGAATAGACTTGAGTTTCGAGAGTTTCTTGTAGAAAACAACATTGATGTTGCTTTTCTGCAGGAGACTCGTCCTAATGGAGAAACTGTTGGATATCCTAACTAAAAAATGCTCAGAAATGATCGAATTGGACGTCCGGGTGGCGGCGTTTCCATTTTGGTGAAGCGCTGTCATTCGCATGTTCAGCTTTGCATTTCCAATGTTGATACCCATGGTATAGAAACTGTAGGTACCGTTTTCAACACGAAAAGTGGTCCTCCGAACAATCGAATACTTCCTGAAGCGCTCGATACACTCTTGATGGAAACAGATCAACCTGTTTTGGTCATGAGTGATCTGAACGCTGAGCACACACAATGGAGTCGTGTCACCAATCAGAATGGTAGGTGACTGTGGCAACATTTTGACAGGAATGAATACTAGGTGTTGGCTCTGGATGAGCCGACGCATTTCGGTCATCTCAGGCCCAATGTGCTTGACATTGCTTTGGCCAGAAACATCACCTGGAATTGGGACATTCGTACTCTCTCCGAGTTGGGCTCTGTTCACAACCCGGTGATTCTAACTCTAGGGGGTGATCCATCGCCCCAGGCAGATCGTATGTGCACCAAGGTGGACTGGGAGAGGTTCCGTTCGCTTCTAGAGACAAGTTACTGTGCTCCTGAGAGAATAGATTCTCACTTGAGTTGAACGAGGCCGTAGCGCGTTACGAGCTCACCATCAAAAATGCGCCCAGGGATTCCTCCTGTAGGGAACCGGCTCCTAGATATCAGGATGAGTTTCCTCGAAGAATTAATAATCTTATTCGAAATCGAAATCGAGCCAGAAGGGCCTATCAGAGGAGTCTGTTCCCTGGTGACAAAATTCATCTAAATGAGTTGAATAGGGTGGTTAGAAATAACGTAACCAAGTTTATAAACGAAAGATTTGCCAATACATTAGAAAATTCAGAAAATGACGGACAGCTTTGGAAATTAAATCGAAATTCAAAGTTGAAAAATACTGATTTCCCCCCTATTCATGGAGAGCTCGGTATGTGCTACGACTCCGAGTCCAAAGCTCAAGCTTTTGCTGACTCGATGGAAAGACAATTTGAACTTGATGAGCATCCGGACGATAATCTGTGTCATGATCTTTTGCTAGAAAATCGGGTTCACCGCACTCTAAGAGAACCTGATCGTGATGTCATTCGTCCAGCTTCGTTGAATGAACTGAAGGCGCATATCAAAGGATTGAATCCCAAAAAAGCGCCTGGTTGTGACGGAATTTCTAACTGTATGAATAGAAATTTTCCGGATAACCAGGTGCAGTCATTATTGAATATCATCAACAATTCACTGCGCTTCAAAAGATTTCCTCGAAGGTGGAAGCATGCCATCGTGGTCATGATCCCAGAAGAAGGTTAGAACCCGACCTTCCCGCGAAATTATCGACTAATCAGTTTGTTATGCTGTTCAGCTGAGTTGGCTGAAAGAATCGTTCTCGAAAGGCTTGACGATGAAGTGGAGGACAGGAATGTCCTACCGAATGAGCAGTTCGGCTTCCGTCGCGCCCACTCCACCGAGCTACAGGTTCTGAGACTGGTGGAAAATACAATATCTTCGCTAAACACAAACAATAGTGCTCATATTGTCCTTCTAGACATAAGTTAAGCATTTGACAGAGTATGGCACGAAGGCCTGCTCTGCGAATTAATCGATTTTCACTTGCCTTGCCTGGTGAAGTGGAGAAAGTCGTTCCTCATGGGTAGGACATTTCAGACCAAGGTTGACAATTTCCTCTCGGACCCGAGAGAAATTGAGGCCGGCGTTCCTCAGGGGGCAGTGCTGTCTCCTGTATTATACGCACTCTTCACCTCCGATATACCACGAACCAAACAAGTGAAAATCTCCCTGTTTGCCGATGATACGGCCTTGCTTTCCTCTTCAGCCAACCACCTGATGGGTGTTGTTCATTTGCAGAATGCATTAAACGACCTTCAGCAGTGGTACCTGGAGTGGAAAATGAAGTTAAATCCTGATAAAACAGAAGCGATCTCGATGGGTCGCAAGAGAAACAACCCGGAGAGGGAAGTGAATATCTCTGGAAGGGAGATGAAATGGTCGGAACAAGTCAAGTACTCAAGGGTTACTGTGGATCGTCGACTCACCTGGAAGCCGCATGTGAATATAATAAAAAACAAAATTGCTAGGAAAATCGGCGCACTTTACCCTTTGATTAATAGAAGTGAACTCATTTTAAAAAATGAAGTCAAGATCTATGGAATGATGTTCAGGCCTGTCATTTTGTATGCCTCAGTTGCCTGGGGCCAAACCTGCGGGACTAGCATTCGCGTCCTGGAACGGGAGCAAATGAAAGTCCTGAGGATGATAACGAACGCTACGTGGTATGTGCGGGAAGATCGGGTATTTGAAGACTTGAACCTGCCTTCCATCAGGAGTATAATCAGAGACCGCAATCGGCAAGTATTCGATTGCTCAATAACCCACGAGAACCCCCTCGTGAGGAAAGCTACTGATTACAACATAGACGACCCCTCGCGCTTTAAACGTCCCAGGCACTCCCTGGAGTGATGGGCTATCTATCAACCTATATCGGGTAGTGAAAGCTGCATCCTCTATGGAAATTTGATTTTTCAAAATTTAGATTCAAAATTCTTACTCGGCCATTTTTGAGAACCGCCATCATGGAAAGGGCTGGAGACCGGTCTCCAGTCCTTATCCAGTCAAAATTCCAAATCCGTGAATGACTGTAGCCCACTTGTTTCGAATTCTAAGAGTAAGAGCCTTAGGGTTACACTCGTGTTCAGTGATAGTGATAGGAAATCCTGAACCATTTCAATAATGAAGTAACATATCAGTTGCCATAGTGGCATTCAAGGGTACTTATTCTTTAGGATAGTGAAAAAATCATCGAAATATAATTTTCAAATTATCCACTGAACTTTCAGAAAAAAATTGATTTTATGAACAAAAACGTAAGAAATAAAACCCTCTTCAGTTGACGCAGACTCATTCTCATTCAAAATTCCAACCGGAAAAGGTGATTAATATCAGAGCACCCAATATACAGAAATATTGTACTGAATGTCACATTGAAATACCGGGGCAACACTTATTTATTCTCATAAAGGAATTCCCAGTTTTCTGTTTCGCATCTCAGCTATAAAGTATATTATTAGTCAAGAACATTTTGTTTCCTAGAACTATGCAATGAGAAATGAATTCATATTTCATATTTTCATATCAACAAGATAATCTGTTTATTTCAACTGGACTAATGATTGAATTTAGATTTTTTTTTTGTGAAAAATGCTATTTTTCCAAAATTTTTTTTAAAAATACATATTTATTCAGGAATATTTTGATTCTTTTCCAGATATTAACACAAAATGTTTATTTTTGGTAAAGAGTTGTTTGATTTTATTTTGTAGAAAATGTTCTCTATGAAGGGCCAAAACATGATACTTTCCTCTGGAAAATTCAAATTCGAAACAAATATTGTTTCATCACAGATATTCACTGCCTTATCATATTGAAAAACTCATATTTGATTTCAACAAAGTTAGTGTGGATTTCTTAAATTTTTGTGATCTTCTCTAATGACGAAAATAAAAAGCTGAATCGACGACTTCTTGGATTGCAGGAAGTTTATCCGGCCCTGGGCTCCTTGGACGGTTTTGCCTATACAGTGCGCGACTAAATTGAGGAACAAATTCGATATTTCGCAAGCAATGTTTTTTTGACAAACATCCTCAAAAAGGTCGATTTTTGTTTTTGAATGTCGATTTTTGAATGTATATTCTAAATAGGTTATGTCACTGGGTTTGACGTGGTGACGTAATCTGTATTTTTTTTAAATTGAAATAGATGTCATGTTATACTTTATATTGATTGTCTCTCAATACCGCATTCAATGATGAAAGATAATTTGATTTGATTTTACAGAGTGAACAAAAATTAATATTTTATTTGAACGTTGTATTTTGTTGGATAAAGTTATTTCCTAATAAAATTTTCAATACTGCATTCAATGTTAATAAATGATTTGATTTGTTTTATACAAGGTGATTTATTTAAATATTGTATTTTGTTAAATATAAAGTTATTCTCTCACTGAAATAAAATATAAATTTTTGTTCACCCTGTACAAACAAATCAAATTATTTTTTATCAATGAATGCAGCATTGGAAGACCTTTCGGATGAAGTATCACAAGACATCTATTTTAAATAAAAAAAAAAAACGATTACGTCTCCACGTCGAAACCAGTGACATAACCTCTTTAGAATATACATTCAAAAATCGTCATTCAAAAACAAAAATCGAACTCTTTCGGGATTTTCGTCAAAAGTACGTTGCTTGTGAGATATCGAATTTGTTCCATAATTTAGCCGCACACAATATACACAATACACAATACACACAATATACAATACAAAAATGATAAAAGCGAATCACATATGGTGAACTTGGTCGTTTGAGATTTCCCATGTATGTTCTATTCAATAACTTTATTGGGCACGAAAAACCCGTGAAAGGCCCACAGAACTGCAGCATCTCGTCCATCTGAAAAACAGGTCAATTCGTGATTTTACAACTGGTATGAAGAGACTGCTACATTCTCTTTCCAGTTTTTCAAAGGTGAATAAATACAGAAATATATGATCACTCCGATCTCATTTGACCACTATAAACTGGACAAGGAGCATGATACAAATAGAGGCTAGGAGGATGCTGTGCTCAAAACTCTTTCAACTTGATGAGGCTCGAGTATTGTAAAGTTCTACCCCACCTTTTCCAGGTATGACACAGAAACATGGGAAAATTCATTTTTCCAGAATTAACAGTCAGTCCTTGAAGAGTGAAAACAACAGAACCTCATTCGCCATGTGTGAATCGTTAAGTTTTTTCCTATCGAATCATATCATCAGATGACAAACAGAAATTGTTGAAAAGTCACAACAAAATATAAATCGATACGAATCAACACTGCTACAAGAAAATATGGGTGAACAATTATAATAAGAAAAATACGAACAACTAGAACGCTATTGGTGTTGATGAAATAAAATTCAAAATTGCTGCAATTACCTACCACTTCATTGTTCCTTGGAATGAACTAATTAGAAGACTTATCAGAAAAATGTTGAAAACCCCACATCAAAATATCGAAATCCTTTCACGATATGCGCGAAAGAGGCAGATCGATCAATATTCTTTCAGAATTTAGTACGCCTACTGAAGTTGAAATTGTGGAATTGTCATTGCTTTTGATCATTTCACAACCTGACGAACGGCGTGGTGATGTGATAAGAAAAATCCAATTCAATAAATGGTAATGAAGCTATAACAATTATATGTTACCAGCAGACATTAATATGTCACATGTGACAGACACTCAACACTCAAAACATATACTTCTATAACCTATATAAATTCCCGTGCATCCATGATTATGGTTGCCCTCGCGGCTCCGAGTAGCTGAGTCAGAGTTAGGGTAGTTTCCAGTGTTGATTTCAGTATTGAATTCTGAATGTCTTCCAGAGAGTCTTTGGGGCTGGTTCAGTTTTTTTTTATGGAGAAAGTTCGCTAACTGAAAATGGGTGACATTGTTTAAACTATTATTTTTTCAATGTAACTTGACAATCTTTTTTCAATTTACAAGGTGAATGTGAAATGAATGAATTAAGCAAAATATCAACAATATGATATTCTCCGCCTCGATGAAGAATATTATTTTTCATCCTCATTCGCTTTCCTCACATTCAAGACGCATATCTTCGACACAGGCCTTCGGAACACACCATTTTTGTTTTTGTTGTCAGCAACACGTATTCGGCCGTCTCTTCCCGAAAAATTTGTTGTGACTGATCCCTTCAGCCAAATGTTCCTAGGTACTTGTTCATCTACGATGATCACTACATCATTGATTCTCAATGGCTTATTCTCAATGTGCCATTTTGATCTTTGTAAAAATGGTAAATATTCCCTTATCCACCTTCTCCACCATTTATTGCTGAAATCCTAAGTAATTTTCCAAAGTTTCTCCAAATGCTCAGAATCAGATGTAAAACTTCGCAAAGAAGTATGTTCTCTCTTAGGCTGGACACCCAATAAAAAATGATTCGGAGTTGAAGGCTAAAGGTCTTCGGAATCTAAAGACACATCGGTTGAAGGTCTACAATTGACCATGTATTCAACTTCTAAGAATAATGTGCGTAAAACTTCTCCTGCTGGTGCTTGTTCTTCCAAAACCGCTTTAAGAGTCACTCTCACAGATCTGATCAACCTTTCCCAGATGCCGCCCATGTGTGATGCTCCTGGAGAATTCCCTTTCCAAGTAATTCCATCGGGAGACGATTTTCTTACGAATCCATCCTGGTTGAACTCGACTGAACCTTCTTTCAATTCGTGATCTGCTTCTCTTAAATTGGATCCATTATCGCAGGAAATTTCACTCGAGCAACCTCTTCTGGCACTCATTCCCTGAATTGTCAGGAATGTGAAAATCACCCCGTAACGTTTTTCTCTTCTACTTCCTATTTTGATTTGATAAGGTCCAAACTAATCCATTCCACAGAAAGTATTTAGGAGAAAATCTTGCATTTTTACAACTTTGACAATTTCGCAAACTCAAACTCCTTTTCACTATTGTACTAGCTCAAAATCCAATGACGAATTGTTGCAAAATTATTGATATAATATAATATTATATGATGATATTATAGTGATATATAATATAATATATAATATATATATATATATATATATATATATATATATATATATATATATATATATATATATACCTGTGTTTGCCATCTGAAATGATAGGTTCATTCTGGAAATCAGGAATGTCTACACTTAGTCTGCTTTCCACTCTCGAAATCTTTTCTTCATCTAAATATGTGTTTACATTTTTCAGTTGACTTCCTTCAAGATCATCATTTTGTCCTATTCTATTGAGTTCTTCTGGAAAACAATGGTTTTGGACTTCTTTCCACCACAATTTCTCAGCTTCTCTCAGTTCATCTGCAGAAACCTGAATACAAACATCTCTCTTCTGACATCTCCTGATGAATTTCAAAACTTTTGCTGTACACCTAACGAATTTACATCTAAAAGAAAATGTCATGACATCAGGCAATGGCAAATTGTTCTTGACTGATATCAGACTAATGAATTCTTTCTTCATTTTCCGGGTGTCTGCGTCATGAGCTCCATCATCTTGTGGCCAAGATTCTGGGGGCTGTTTCAGAAAATCTGGACCCTCAAACCAGTCCTTCTCATATTTGGATATAGTCTCTCTTGTGGCTCTGTCGGCTGAATTAGGCTTAGAAGGAATCTATCTCCAGTCATGACTGTTTGAATGTTCCAAAATTTTTTGTATTCTGTTGGGAACAAATTGCTTGAGTTTATTCGTATCTGTCTTCACCCATGAAAGTACTATCTTTGAATTTGACCAGAAAGTTGTTTTTTTGATTGAAATTTTCTGGAATTTCTTGATATAGTGTGCTAATTTACTTCCTATGAGAGCAGCTTCCAACTCAAGTCTTGGGATAGTCATCAATGGTTCCAGTGGCACCACCTTACATTTGGAAGAGACAAGAGAAATGTGAACTCCGTTGTCAAGCTTAATTCTCAAATATACCACAGTTGCATAAGTTTTTGTGCCCGCGTCAGAGGAAACGTGTAATTGAATCGATTTGGCATCTAGAATATTTGGAGAATAACATCTTGGTATCCTTATCTCTGGAATAGACTTCACTTCTCGTAACCAAATTTTACATTTTTTGAATGTAATTTCCAGAATTTTTTGATCCCATTCAATTCCTTGCGTCCATAAAATTCGTAATATCATTCGTCCCTTGATTATGAGATAATTGGTAAAACCCAGAGGATCGGATATGGTCATAATCAATCGAAACACTTGTTTTTCCGTAGGAATTTCAACAGAATCCAAAATTCCATATGATCCGTTGTTGGCATTCAACTTGAATGTGAATCCATCGCTTTCTGCATCCCATTGAGCACCCAGTACACGTTCAATTGGTAACTGTGCGTCACTATTGAAATTCCTGAGTTTCTGGAGTCGTAAGTGTTCGGGTAATATCTGCTTTTTTTTTGAATTTGAGAGCCAATTACATATTTCAAATCCTCCCTTTTGTGCACCTGTACTACATCATTTATCAGTTCTAAAGCTTCCTCTTCGTTATCGCAGCTATCGAAATAGTCATCCACATAATGTTTAGAAATAATAGCACTGCATGCTTCTGGATATTGTTCCATGTGATCTCCCGCATTTTTGTTCTTTACGTACTGTGCCAAACAGGGAGAACATGTTGCACCAAATATCTTTACATTCATCTCGAATGTATCGGGTTCGCCATCTCTATCGAATCCTCTCCATAAGATGCGTTGAGCTGATCGATCTTCTTTTCTGATTACGACTTGGTGAAACATTTCACGAATATCTCCACAAAAGGCTATTTTTCTCTGTCGAAATGTCCATAATATTCCCAAAATTGAAGAAAGAAGATCTGGTCCTGGATACAACATGTCATTCAAACTGAATCCGTGTGACTTTGCTGCAGCATCCAGAACTAGACGTATTTTGTCTAGTTTATTAACATTTCTCACTGCGAAGTGAGGCAGATACCAAACTATCTTTGTTCCAAGAGTGATCTCTTCTTCGGATAGTTTTCTCAGGTACCCTTTTGTTAGGTATTCTTCAATAATTTTCTGACCATATGTCCGTCCAAATTTAATTTCTTCATCCATTTTCCTTTCCTGACATCGAAAACAGTTGTATGCTATCTCCTTGCTATCCGGAAACGACAACTTCTCATTTTTCCATGAAAGCCCCGTCTCGAAGCTTTTCCTTTCGAACCTTCTATGATAACAGATACAGTTCGCAAAACAATATCATCAGAACTGATTCTGTGAATGTGAACAGATTCTTGTTGAGTATTTTCAGTCCCTATTTGTTGTACCGGAAGAGTATAATCTCTAGTTCTGAAATTGACATTGTGAAGTTAATTATGGTGTTTCAACATGCAACCATTCACTCAGCATATTTTCTTCATGAAACAATTATTCATGCGGTGCTTTGGTTTGAAACATGATATACACAATTTGTTTTGATTGACGATTTTCCATCTGTCATCCACTGTCATGTTTCCGAAGGAGGGACAATCTCCAAAATGATGTTTCGTTTCGGAACACACCACACATCTCCAGGATTTTGACAATCCCCTTTTTTATCAGATGTCAAAACTGTTTCAGATTTTCTTGACTGAAATCGGTCTGGTTTCACTATTGAATTATTGAGAAGACTAGTTGCTCTTCCAATATCTTTCAACCAGTCTGAAAACTCCAAAAGGGTCACTCGAAGAAATTTAATAGCCTGCATTGACCATTGCTGTTTCAAATTCACCATTACATTAGATACAAACTCTTCCAGGAGAATTGGGTTTTTGATGTAGACATCGTTATCAAGGTGTTTCGCAGCAGCAGCAACTTAGTTATTCAGAAATGTGGAGTATTTCACAACTGTCTCAGGTTTATTGTCTCTAGGAGTGGGTGTAGATCGAACCTGATCGATAATATATTTGATAATGAACTCAGGTCTTTCGTATAGATGCGTGAGTGTCTCCAAAATGTCTGCAACATTTTTGTGCGATATCAATAACATTTCCACCGATTCTCTTGCCTCACCTTTCAAGCATTTTTTCATTCTGAGGAGATTTTCACTATCCGAATAACCACACATTTGTGTCGTTTCCTGAAATTCGTTGATGAATACAAGCCATTCGGAAGGATTTCCATCAAAGGAAGGTAAATTTCTATCGAGAGTTTGTCGTCTGATCAGTGATGTATAGCCACAATTATCGACATTTTTCGGTTCTTCTTTTATATTTTGTTCAGGTCCATCTTCAGATATTTTTCTGGATTTTTTGAGTACCAATGGAAAGTCTGTTAGCCATTCCTTTATCATCGCATTGTTATCGGATTCTTTCATAGAACTATCACCAAATAAAGAAGTTTTCTCAGATTTGTATTCAAAATGATCAGTTTCTTCCATAATCTTTATTTTATCTAGCTCTAGTTTTTTCTTCATAAAATTTTCTTTGATTTCTGCTATTTGCCTTTCAGCTTTGAACTCTATCTCTAGCTTTTTTCTTTCGGCAATACTTTTCTTACTAGAACTCTATAGTCTTGATCCGCATCGTTTTTCAGAATGTTCTGTTATATTTGAAATATAATTTCAATATCTCCTTTTCTGACCACTTTGGTTTTCTGGGCATCAGCGGTAGTTTCATTGTTGACCGAATGTTCGGCACTCTCCATTATGTCATTTTCTGGGCGTTGTCTTGACGAATCACATGTCTTAGTTTGAATTCTACTGCTTCGACGTGGGACGTTTTCTTTCGGGATACTTTCTGACATCTTTTCGATGTCACTCATTTTTGTTGACTCAAATTTCCACACTTTTATTTTTTCAGGATCGAAGGACCAATGTTGATTTCAGTATTGACTCCTGCATGTCTTCCAGAGAGTCTTTGGGGCTGGTTTAGTTTCTTTTATGGAGGAAATTCGCTAAATAAAAATGGGTGACGTTTTCTGAACTATTCTTCATTCAATGTCACTTGACAATCCTCTCTCAATATACTAGGTGAATGTAAAATGAATGCATTAGGCAAAATATCGACAATATAATATTCAGAACCGTTCATACTTCCATCCCGAACATGTGTATTAAATTGGAGGAAAATTCGTTGATTGGTTCAAGTGTCGTTTGGGATCAGGGACATGGTGAAGTTGAATATCAGCATTCACGCAAGGCACTCGGACATTGACAACAAGACCAAGTACTACATTGGGTGAGGTTGAGAATGATTAATCGATGAATTGAGTACTAATATCAATGAATGGGTGTATTGTTTAATGTTTCCAAGCATTGACAAAATGATGTCACTGTATGGAGACCATCCCCATTGAGCATTGAACCATACCCTTATGTATTGTTTTGGGAAAGTGTGATGAATAATGGTACATAGTATTGATAACCTCATGTTCGTTTGCGCAATGTGATTGTTTTCTTGTCATGAGGCAAATTTTCATTGTGGTGATGATTTCAACATAACAGTAATCATTAAATTTCATTATTGTAATGGACATGGTTACTTTATTACAATTATTTCTTCAAAAAAATGAACTGATTTTCATTATGTTTAGTCATTGTCTCAGGGAAAAATACGTTGGGATAATCATTAGTGGTCATCATTATCAGGTCCAATATTTGTTTCTGTGTAGGATACAATCGAAAAATGCTGTTGAATAACCAAAAAGGAGGAGAAAAGTGCACTGGTATTATTATAGTTCTTCAATAATATTCGCAGAGTCATACCCATCTATATTAGATTCTATTGTTCAACATTGGTGTGATATCATTTGATTTCAATATCCACATAATATTGGTGTTTAAAAAAAAGATTATACCCCATTTCATATTATCATATTGGTCACGTTACGCTATCAGAATATTTCATAATCAATAGTTCTCTCTTACGTTGTCTGAATTGTTTATATTTATTGAATCAATTGTTCATTTCCTATATTGGAATTTATATGCCATTTTCTAACGGATGCTTGTGATGCAAATTATTATTGGATTTCTGAATCTGAAAGAATATTAATTTTATAATATAGCAACCATACTTAGAATGTCACATTGTATATTGAAGGTTTCACTGTATCATGATCCAATATTCCTGTTTGATATCGGCATTTCGATTTCCATCTCAGATCTAGTTTTCCTTTGTAGGAAAAGATTAAAGGATACCAAAAAAATGTCAACAAGCTTTTTGTATACAAAAATCTTTCCAAATAAGCCTTCCAATATATTATATTTTTTTCAACAATGAACCAATACAAGTTATAACTTCAATCAAAATAACCCCTGTATGAAAAGGTAATATGGACACATTCAGTTGTACCCATATGAATGGAAAACAAAGACTTCATTCCATCCTTCTCTGTGCATATTCCTAACTGCATGGAACTTGTCACACATCATTCAGTCCATTTATTGCTGTTGCCCCGCTATAATACTGTTTGGAACATTTTATTTCATTCCATGAAATGAATATTATTATATCTGACATGAGCATACTCTTTTTATATGGAAATACTCGATATTAAGGTTATTATACAATTATACATTATCTAGGGAAGGAGAAGCTTTTCGAAAAAATCGTCGGACACGTTAATCTTTGTTTTGGGATGCGCACCTTTTGACGTTCTAGTCGCATTGATGACTTTATAACTGTTCCAGACATGATGATGTCGATGACATCATTTTTCAATTAGCAACCTCTATTTTTGACAGTGCCATTTGAAAAAGCATATTGTTCTGCACACAGCACATCAAAAGTTTTGTCATGTTATACTAGAAAATTTTCGAGAAAATTAATGTTACAATCATTCAAAATTAATTCATTTTATTCAGTAATTGAACAAACTAATCAATAAGGGGTTCAAATTGAAATCTTTTCTGAGCCTGGTATAAATTTGGTATGAATTTTCGTTGTACCTTACTGACAGTTTCTTGAGAAATATTGTTACATTCATTTGTAATCATAGTTTTTAATTCCTCGATATTGTTTGGTATGGTTTCGTATACGACATAATTCGGATGGCCCCACAGAAAAAAATTAATTGGGGTTAGGTTTGTAGATCTTGGAGGCCATTCAATAGAACCACGCCAACCCATTCATCTGTTGGGAAAGACTATGGTTCCACCATCTTGGTGGTACCATAAATTTTCATATGGTATAACAGGATTATTTGCATCAGTAAATGATATAACTGGATTGGGTTCAAATCACGTAGGAATTGTAAGTACCTCTGACCATTCAAGTTTTCTTCGAAATAGGGTCAAAGAATTGTGATTTTTACAATCGGCGCCAGACATTTATTTTCTGAGGATGTTACGCCGCTGAACATATACAGGGGGTTATAATTAAAACCCACTGGTCTATTATGGAAAATATTTCCTATTACTAACCTACGACGCTAAGGACGCCTCAAATATAGAATTTCTATACTCGATTATACCTTTTTTTTGTAAAGTTGCTCGCAAAGTCACAACTTTGATGGGCAGATAGCATCAGTTATTTGAGAAATAACTAAACCGGAGTTATTGAACGCGAGCGGCTACGTTCAACATCTTCTTTCTAATTACCCGGAGGAACATGGGGTGTTTATTTGAGAAGTACTGCCGTTCAGGAGGATTCGAAACACAATAATTACCCATGAAATAATAATGCACTCATTAAATGTTAAGAATGTACATATATATTTAATAAAAATTGACACAATTATTTCATTCGTTCTATGGACGAATGAAATGAAACAATATTCATACAACGAAAACGAGTGTAGCTTATTGGCAGTTAATTTTACAGTTGGCTACAAAATCGAAATAAATTTACTAAAAACAATCTTGACATCAATTGTAACAAAAGGCTAGAAATAATTCTCTGTTGAGATCTTTGTTAACTTGAAACTTTGGAGATACTGTTACAGACACATACACATTACAAAAATGTGGGTTCGCCATACACATAAATACAGAAAACAAACATTGGCTCAACCTGTTTCACACTTATTCACTGGAGTAGGTTTTTAAACGACAATTAGTTTTGATTTTATTATTATTTCGATTAATCCCGCGCCAATTGGTTATTTTATTTTATTCGCTAGGTAAATTAGTATAGCACGATATGGCTATGGTTTTTCTGAGAGATCATGAACTATGGAGTTGCGGTTTTCCCTTGACTCATCTCGATTCGGGAAGCGGTGACAAAAATCGGTAATATGTGGAAAACTCTACTGTTCACTCGTGTTTTTACTTGGAGCTTCAATACTTGATTTGGATTTGCTGATTTCAATGTTTTCTGACGTTCACTACATTGATTGGAAACTCTCATCATTATTGTACGATACTGTGATTCGGTGGACTTCTGAACCTCACTTTTGAGAGAAATATATTACCGAAGTAACGACTATGATATGACTGGCTTTGCTACTGTTTTAACACTGAATGACTCATAACCTCATTTCTGAACGTACTTGCTTGACTTCTGAACACCGAATGAATTATTTTTATATGAAAACTCGTGCTTTTATAAGATCTTCAGACCGCGGTATTCGGCGGGGGTGGTCTATAAATGAGATAAAAGTTTGTTTTGGTTGCATTCAATTGGTTTCTCTTGTCAAGATGAATCATGGTCGTAGAAGTAATGGCTTTGTTTTTCTCATGCACTCATGAATAAATCGCGGGTTGTTATCTATGCTGTAATGGAGTTAATTTCATTTGTCGGTCATGAAATATCGAATTGATGGTGTTTTTCTGTGGTACAATTACATTGAATCCGTTTTTATGATCGCGCTGTGATGTAAACAAGTGGCAATCAATAATCTTGTTTACCATCCTAGATGAGTTATTTATGAATCCGGTGTACGAGGGTTGTTTCTTGATAATTATTTTTATGTGCATTTAATTGTTTTCCAATAACAACGTATGGTTTAACGAGCATATGCTAATCAGTTCTTCCAGTCAAGCATGTGAAACCTATTTGAACTTGTTTTGTGGGGAAGAAAGTTTTTCTGTAATTACAGGGCGTAACACTCGACCCAACCGTCTTCAAAAAAGTTCTGACAAACTCAAATCTTTTTTCAAATAACATCTCTTTCACCAACAATAAGAGAAAATGTTTTAACTTTCTGGAGCGTAATTCTAGTCTAGCGACAAATTCTTTAAGTCTCACTCTGACAAATACAAAAGACTACTGTTTCACATCTTTTAGAGGATAATTATGATCAATGCACAAAATGGTGATCCTCATTTTTCATTTCTTGAAACTTATTATTCCTAAAAATAACATGCAAATATTCATGCAAACACACAATAAAGTCTCTTTCTTCTATGGGGTAATTTCCATCCTCCGGTCTCTTCAAACAGGGGATTTTCTTACTCTCATTCCGGTAGGCATCAATTTACTTTTATCCGGTGGATCCTCTGGGAATTTTTCCTGCTACGCTGCTGGGTGCTGAGGGGACGTATCGGCTGTACGGGGCGATTTGTTCGTTATCTATCCTCTCTAGACATCTGGCTTCTGGGATTTTAAGGCCTTTCATACGATTTCGAGTCAGTGATCCGTGATAATTAGTCTGTATCGAAACGGGACAGATAACACTTGCCTGTGTTTTCTGGTTGGGCAACAAGTGCATTGGCATAATGTCGTGAATGGTATTCGGTTCCAGTGGTCAAACGGTGGTTATTCATTCGTTCAAAAAATCTTCGTTCCTGGGACTCCTAGTTGTGCGGTATCAATCACACAGGTGATTTGTTTTGTGAAATAGTGTCTACTGAATTCAGTGCGGAGTGATTGAACTCAAACCATACTGTGAATTCGCAATGCTCTGGAATCTGCTGGTCCCATAATTTCGCCTCACACGCCGGTTTGTCTACTGCTATCCTTCTGGAGATAACTCCCAGGTGAGACAATCTCAGTTCACGATATACCCTTCAAAACCTTCCATATATGCGCGGTTAGTAAATTTTATCATTATTATTACTCAGGTACTGGACATTTTTAACCGTCGCGATGTTCTAGTGTGAATATTCTCAAATTCGAAACCGTGTTTATATTATATATCTTCATTTTGTACCTCTACGATTTGATTTTTATAACTGTTTCTATTTGCATTACTTTATCGCGTTGTGGTTTCCATAGCCTGTGATCCGTACAGTAATTTATGTTAGTTCTGTCGACCCTTCTTTATTTTTTCCACGACCCGTAATGAATTATATCCGTCTCAAAATGACTTTGCTTGAATTTTCCGGGAATTTTGCTGTCATTATTTAAAATTAAAATTATCCTTGTTGCGTTTCACGTGTTCAGTTGATTCCCTTATGTATGTTTTTCAGTTTGTTCCCGTACTATGATGCAACTAATTTAATTCCGTTTTTTATTGAATTATCGATGACTTTCGTATTTTTATTCATTCCAATTTTCACAAGTTCATCGTAACTATAAATATGCTATGGCAAATTAACCTTCAGGAACTTTTCAACTTTTCTGCATATTTCTGCAGTCTCCTTAAACCATAATAATTACATACTATATATACGTTCCTACAGTTCAGGTGCATACTGAAATTTTTTTTTTGTTTAATGATAGATAACTGACTTAACCAAAAATTTCGACGGTTGTTCTTGAACAGTGCCGCGTGTCATGGGTTTTGTAATGGGGGATTCATTTTCAGGGATGCTTCCTCCATTTTCTTTGGACATTTCACTTGGCTGACATTTTCCTATATTATCGGCATTAACTACTGGTAATTCATCTGGCATATTTTCTTGAATTTGTACTGAAACTCGATCTAATTTAACCTCATTTTTTTTGTCGCTTGTCGACTGCTTTCATTCATATACATGTTGAATCGATTACCGGGTATTATTTGACTTTTTGTTTTTTTTCCAATGGTTGGAGTTCAGAATTAACGTGCGATGACTTTTTTTTAAATTAGATTTTCCTTCCTGCCTGGCTATGGCTCTGATTCTTTCCACTTCGGGGTTTACTTCTTTCTCCACTTTCGTATCCATATCAAAATCTTCTACTATACTTCGTTTTCTTGGGGTTAAAAATCCATTTTCTGCAATACTTAGTAATTTCGTATCTTCGGAGTTCACTATACTTTTTGCTTGAACTTTGCATATATTAAAAAATCTGGGCGGCAAAAATTTGTCCTTAGACAAGAAATTTTCATCCCTGTGATTTTCGACTGTAGAAAAAGTCTTATCTTTGGCGACTGTCATTCCTAGGTGCTTGGCAGATTCCAACTTCCTGGTGGATAGAGCATCTCCCTTGGGTGATTCATATCTATCACCTAGACTATCTTCCCTTGATTTATCATTCTCTACATCGATCATCTTCCTCGATTCCGTATGCAGTAACTGTTGCAATTTCCTCTCCCTGAATATGTCTTGCTACTCCTGGAATATTTTCATTCTCAAAAGCTTTCATACCAACTTTTTTCATTTTCTGACTATGATTTTCTTCATTCTCGCTGGGGTGCTGTATGGGCAATGTTCCGTTACATCTCTCTGTTTCTTCAGGCAGAAAATGCTCGTACCTATACGTATGCATTCCCACTTGTCGACTGTCACGTGTGACTATCTGTCCTAATGTACAGGGTGCGTCGATTTTTCATTTCCCATATGTGGCACTTTTCTACCTTCATCTCTACCCTCTTGTTTTGCACATGATGTCACATTCAAATCATCAATGGCTCGTTCCTTTTTCAAATGCTTGTCTCGATTTTCACTTTTTCCAGACGATTTCCCATATTCTTCATTTGAAATTGTTTTTTCGAAACCTGGTGTCACAATTAAATCACTGGTCCCTGATTTCTCTATTTGATTCGAGTCTGTACGTCTCGTTTCATGGCATGACACTCTGTTTAGGAATACTTCGCGGAATGATTTGGGCGGGCCCTCCCTCTTCAATCCTAGTTTTTCTACAGAATTCATCCAATCGTTCATCATGATAGTGACATCTCGCAATCGTTTTTTTACCTCTTCAAATCTATTTTGCAACTTCCTCTGTTCGTCATCACGATCTGTTCGGCCTATGTATTGGATTCTCTTTTTCAACTCGATAATTTCCCCTGATTTTTTCTCCAATCAATTTGCACATTATATTTTCGTAAAAACTCTAATCCCAGTATTATTTCAGTACTACTGTGATCATTATCAACGATTAGGAATTCATGTTCAATAATTTTTCCTTCCTTCACTTTTATTGGTAATGAAACAGAGCCAATATAATGAGTGAAATTTCCTTGTCCAGTTCTGAGGTGATACGGCAAATCATAATTCAATTTCATACCTCTAACAATATTAATGTGAGCCACTGAGATCTCATATCTATGGATATATTCCTCGAAATTCCTGCTACTTCTAAATTAATTACATTTTTCTGTTCATCGTCGGTTAGTATATTTCCTCCTTGCCTCCCACTATCTAAATAGTCATTACTGCAGCCTTCATCTGAGGCTTGTTGAAAGCTGCCATTCCATTTAAATTCCGTTATATTATTTCCAGACTTTTTCCATTTTCTGTCATTTCCATAACTATTTCCTGTTTGCTTTCTATAATTTATTCTCCTAAAATTTCGATACCGATTTCCTGTATGTCCTTGTTCATTCCTGCTCCACTGAGATCGAAATCTATTTTCTTTGGAATTGTTAGAAAATTCTTTTCTATGTTTATTTATTTTTCCATATTTTTGAATTTTTTTTTAAAACCATTTTCCTGACTCATTGAATCTTCATTCGAAAACTATTTCTATTTGGACAACGATATGACATATGTCCGACTTTTTTTGACATGTTAGGCATACGCAATTTTTCATTAACAATCTCCTGCTGTGTGACCTTTCCGATTACAATGTGTGCACAATATTATATTCGCATTGAAAGTTCTAAAATGCATATTCCGTTTATCCGTAATTTGCTCAATTAATTCTTCTTTTTCTGCTTATTTAATGGCTTCGTCTGAACTGACAGGACTTTCAGATAAAAATTTTTTCCTAACCAGATCTGACAATCCAATGGCAAATTGTACCAATATATCTTGCTCGTACTTTTGATTTAATTCATTGTCAATTCTGTTATTTCCTGTGAGGTGCCTTATATTCGCTGCACATATCTTTAATCTTATGAAAAAATTCCTAACTGATTCATAATTTTCCTGATAACAATTCAAAAATTATTTTTGTTCTTCTCCAGGTAATTTCAATTTGTTATACTGCTTCAATAATTCCTTTTTAATTAATTGTCAGTTGTCGGTATTTTGTAATCTATCTTCTACTTCAATAAATAATCTAGCGATGCCTCTCAGTTTTAATCTAACTATGGTACTTATTTGACTGTCTGTCCATTTTGCTACAGCTGCCAAATCCTCAATTTCACGAATGAAATCTTTGATTTCTGTTGTACCATTATAAAAAGGAAAATTATCCAAAGTGATAGGGATTGACGGTTCATATCTAACCCACAGCACTGTTGTCTGAGTTTCCATGGTTCAATTATTTTAATAAAAATCTCCATTGATTGAAATGAAAATAAAACTTCACTTGCTTTTTCAAATGATTCCTGAGTTTTTGATCGGTATAAACGCTATATATATTTATTTTCCCAATATGGTGCTTGCAAAATAACAACGATATTCGACTAAACTATTTCCACAATTTTCCTACTGGTTCTCCTGTTCAATTTGGTCTTTTTCCCCTGACAATTATTTGTAAAAAAAATATTTACTACAAAAAAAAATTTCAAATTCAATTTTTCTTTGACATTTTTTTTTCTGTGGACAATATCATATATGCGTTAATGTACTTCCTTAATTATTACTCGCACACCTGACATCAATGTTGTAGGCCTGGCCTATATACAGGGTGTTATGTCAAAACCACACACCTGAACAACCAATATTGTAGACCAGACTACAGGGTGTTATGACTTAACATACCACACCTGTAATACCAGACATTATTCGTTAGATTGAGAAAAAACAGTATTGAGAGCATCGACTATCCGAAGACGGTCGAACTGAAACTATGTTTCTGGAGCGGCTACAGAACAAATCTCATTTCTCTCAAATACTGGAACGTTGGGTTGTTTATCCAGGAAGTACTACCGTTCAGGAGGATTCGAAACACAATAATTACCCATGAAACAATAATGCACTAATAAAATGTTTAGAATGTACATATATATTCAATAAAAATTGACACAATTATTTCATTCGTTCTATGGACGAATGATATGAAACAATATTCATACAACGAAAACGAGTGTAGCTTATTGGCAGTTAATTCAACAGTTGGCTACAAAATCGAAATAAATTTACTTAAAACAATCTTGACATCAATTGTCACAAAAGGCTAGAAATAATTCTCTGTTGGGATCTTTGTTAACTTGAAACTTTGGAGATACTTTTACAGACACATACACATTACAAAAGGTTGGGTTTGCCATACACATAGATACAGAAAACAAACATTGGACTCACCCTGTTTCACACTCATCCACTGGAGTAGGTTTTTGAACGACAATTAGTTTTGATTTTATTATTGTTTCGATTAATTCCGCGCCAATTGGTTATTTTATTTTATTCGCCCGGTATATTAGTATAGCGCTATATGGCTATGGTTTTTCTAAGATATCATGAACTATGGCGTTGGGGTTTTCCCTTGACTTATCTCGATTCGGGAAGCGGTGACAAAAATAGGTAATTTGTGGAGAACTCTACTGTTCACTCGTGTTTTCACTTGGAGCTTCAATACTTGATTTTAATTTGCTGAGTTTAATGTTTTCTGACGTTCACTACATTGATTGGAAACTCTCATCATTATTGTACGATACTGTGATTCGGTGGACTTCTGAACCTCACTTCTGAGGGACACATATTACCGGAGTAACGACTATGATATGACTGGCTTTGCTACTGTTGCAACACTGAATGACTCATAGCCTCATTTCTGAACGTACTTGCTTGACTTCTGAACACCGAATGAATTTTTTTGATATGAAACCTCGTGCTTTTATAAGATCTTCAGACCGTGGTATTCGGCGAGGGTGGTCTATAAATGAGATAAAAGTTTGTTTTGGTTGCATTTAATTGGTTTTTCTTGTCAAGATGAATCATGGTCGTAAAAGTAATGGCTTTGTTTTTCTTATGCACTCATGAATAAATCGCGGGCTGTTATCTATGCTGTTATGGAGTTAATTTCATTCGTCGGTCATAAAATATCGAATTGATAGTGTTTTTCTGTGGTACAATTACATTGAATCCGTTTTTATGATCGCGCTGTGATGTAAACAAGTGGCAATCAATAATCTTTTTCAACATCCTAGATGAGTTATTTATGAATCTGGTGTACAAGGGTTGTTTCTTGATAATTATTTTTGAGTGCATTTAATTGTCTTTCAATAACAACGTATGGTTCAACGAGCGTATGCTCATCAGTTCTTCCAGTCAAGCATGTGAAACCTATTTGAACTTGTTTGGTAGGGAAGAAAGTTTTTCTGTAATTACAGGGCGTAACAAGGAGACTGTGTGTGATATTCTCCCATCTATTTTGAATTATTCTCAGTCCAGTACCTGCAATGCTGTCGATCTACTGTTCATTCGAGGAACCAATATTTTTTCTTGGCGAAGAGTTTGGCAGAACTGCATCCGTATGTCAATATCGTCCTCGGAAAGTTCTTGGACCAGAGTTATCTTATAGGGATGCTAATTTTCCCATTTGAAGATTTTATGTGTAGATATTTTGATATTTGCTGTCGTGTGGATTTCCTTCCATATGCAACAAAACGTTCAAATTGATTTTAGGGCGCCCAACTTCAAAGCGATCATCAACAATACCAGTTTCTCGAAAATTCCCCTCAAATTTGCTCACTGCTGATTGAGTTATGGGCTCATCCGGGTATTCGGTATTTAACAGTCCAACTACTTCTTATTGCGTTGTTCGTACACGGTCACCGCATTTTATTCTTTGGTTTCTTTCAAAAGGAGTGAATTAATGATATGTCAACTCTAGAACTTTGACGAACGTTAACAAAACAGCTCTCATCAAGGTTTAAAAAAAGTACGATGTATTTATAATAAGAGTGTATTTTTAGGACCTGAAAAATAAGTTTTCACCAGTGGTGTGCTGAAAGAGACCTTTACAAAGCTGGGAAGGAGGTCGCTTTGAAATTCAATTAGTTTGTTCAAATAACTTAATGAAATTGATTAATTTTTCCAAGGAAGGACCTCGTATCAACGAGTCTGTTTGATCTACACGGAATCGATCGTTTATGACTCCTATCAACCTTAATTTTCTATTTAAATGAATAATTGTGATATATGCCACCAAACATACACCGAAATCGACCATTAATAACCTGTACGGTCGATTTGGTCCATCAATGTACAATTGTCGTATAGGCAACTAAACATACATGAATTCGAATATTATTCAAATGTCAAATCGTATTACCTTCACGCTGTCAAATTTGTGGATTTTAAAATCCAAATATTGTAAGTTTCCTCCTAGTTGGAGGAGATGGATATAAAAAATTCCGAGTGGACCCTAGAAACGAGGTCGACGGAAAATTGTTGTAATCAACTCGTATATATTAAAATGGCGATTAATAGTCTCGAACATTAATCGCCACCATTAATACACTAGTTGATTAAATAACTATTAAATCATTATAACATGAATTTTCTCATGTAACATTACGGAACTTTTAATTTGCTTTGTACAGAAAAATATATTTTTTCAAATGGCACTGTCAAAAATAGAGGTACCCATTCAAAAAAAAAACGATGGCGCCATATCTGGAACAGTAATAACGTCACCAATGCGATGATCAATTCATTCCTCACTATATGTACGTAGTGTATATTATTTCAGTAGGTACTGCATTACACAGGGTGAGTTAGAATAAGACCGACAAACACCGTATGCTGATTTCGAACTCCATTTTGAGGTAGGTGCCCATATTTTCCTCCATATTTCTTTCAGATAGGAATGGACGAATTTGTGTTTGACATCAGTTAGGCTCATCGATACTTAATCTAGAAGTCATAATATTTCATTTGCCCAAATCTAGAGGTTGATAAGATATTTGCGAAAAAGTAAAGAAAGGTCCTGAGGAAGTATTGAGTGGAAACATCATTTCCTTTCGGCTGTAATCGCATAATACTTATTCCTTACACCACATCAAAGTATATTTCAAACCTCCTGACAATTTTTGAAAGTTAAGGGAATCGAAAATATAACACGGTTGGGTCAGAATGAGATCGGAAAACATTGAAGCTTTTCATATGAAGAGGTATATCCTAGAGTGCAATGTGTACATTTTGTTTTCGTGAACACGCGTGTATGAAAAAATTAAATTTCTTGACCACTTGAGGTTGAATAATGTGTCCTAGATAAGCCAGTATGTGACCATACTCTCTTGCATATATTTTTTAACAGGTCAACTGACCAACTGGTATCTGTTATCATCATAGAGCTAATTCAAATTCAATTTTAAATTAATAACCTGCCACTTAGATGAGAGTTGAGGTCTGAAATTATATTTGCGAATAACTGAAGCTAGATCCCCTCCATTTTTTAATTTAGAGTATGGTTCTCAAAACATGTTTCTGATTAATCAATCAACAGAAATATAAACATGAAAAACACAATATCTGTGTAGATATGCGTTTCTACTCTCATAGTAACAATGTGTGGCTGGTTCATTGCATACAGTACATATACACTGAAACTACATTTAGAGCAAATGTTCATATGCGCCCACATTTTGGTCAATAAATAATTGACATCTCATCATCGACTGTCGCATGCTTCGGAAGATCTCTGGTGTATCCTGGATCAACGTACATGCTGTTGAGATCCTTGCAGTAAAATGTTCCACGGATTCTAGAGGTGTTCAATGAAACTGGGATTCAACCCAAATCATTGCAACCAAAATAACACGAAAATACAGATACAGGAATAGATGACACGTTTGACAGCTCCCCCATTGAAGTTATGCGTGAGCAGTTCCAATGGAGAGAGCAAGAAGAGGAGGAGTTGTTTTAGCCTTTTAAGAATCCAACACTCACGGCTCAACCCTCTCACCCTACAAAAAAAAGATGATTCGGGTTACTATAAACTGGTTTAGGTTACTGACATGTCTATGTTAGTATCGAAATATCGTTGAAAACGTTACTTACTACTGAGAAATATTAAAAATACGTTCCTTCTTTATTCCAAACTCTTTGTATGTTTAATGCGTTGATCAGTGGCGTACTGAACAGACGGCCGCCAACCAGTCGGAAATGACCGACTCAGCAATTATTCATGACTCATCAAAATTAAAGGAAGTAGGAAAGTATGGTAACATACCAGCGTATCTACGACACTGATTCATGAAAATTGAGAATGAGAAATCCTATGTTATCATATATTATCCTATCCCAGATTAGTCCACAAAAATTCAATTTGTTTTATAGACGCGTGTACGAGAATCTTTTTATTATTGGTCTCATTCTAACTCACGCGTACTATATTTTCAATTCTCGCAACATTTGAAAATATTCAGGAGGTTAAAGAATATTTCGATATACTGAAAGAAATAAGCATTATGCGATCATAGCACAGGGGAAATGATGTCTGTACTCAATACTCCATCAAAACATGTATTTAGTTTTTCGCAAATATCTCATAAACCTCTACATTCAGGCATATGAAATGTTATGACTTCCGAATTGAGTATTGATGAGCCTAAATGATGTCAAACGCAAATTTGTCCATTTACCCACCTACAAAATTATGGAGGAAAATATAGTCACATAGCCACTACGTCACTGCTTTACTGAATATAAAAATGAGAACTTATCGAGTCAATCAACCTAGTATAGTATATCAAGTTTCAACCTTTTTCCTAGGATAATTTTGAAGAAAATTGTTGAAATCCAGTTTTTTTCGTACTTTCGACAACCCGTATCTCGGAGAGAATGCATTTTAGGGTATCGAAATGAAGTAGAGAATCGGAATACGGAGTTTGTCGGTCTTATTCTGACAACATTGTGCATACAAAAACCAAAATAATTATGCTTCTACTTTCAACCAATCATAAAAAATGAAGAGAAATAAATAATAGTTTGAAAAAACCAAAAACACGCTTTCATAGAAAACCAGACTAAAAAAATAGAAAATAAGAAAAAAAATTATTTTATCTAAAAAAAAGCGTGGGGTGCATGGTATTGCCTCGGCCAACAATTACCTGTGATCTGAGACATTTCTCACTCTACTGCCCTAGGTGTGTGATATACTATATAATCATTGATACGATGCACCTCACGCTTTTTTTTAAATAAAATATTTTTTTCTTTTTTTCAATTCTTTTAGTCTGGTTTTCTATGAAAGTGTGTTTTTTAGTTTTTTCAAACTATTATTCATTTCCTTCTTTTTAGTGTGGAGTATTTATGAAAGCGTGTTCTATTAGTATATTTTAAACTATTATTTTTAATATTTTTTTGCAAATAAAAAAATGGAATAATCTTATCAAATGAGGTAATCATAATTTCCGACCCCGAAAACCCCCACATACCCATTTTGAATAGAATCAGACCATAATCATAAAACTCGGCCGTCATTTTGAGGCCGCCATCTAGAATTTTTCAATTTTCACGAAAGAATCATAATATTCGACCCCAAAAACCACCACATACCAATTTTGAATAGAATCAGACCATAATCACAAAACTCGGCCGCCTTTTAAAAGCCGCCATCTTGAATTTTTCAATTTCACAAAGAATCATAATATTCGACCCCAAAAACCCCCCACATACCAATTTTGAATAGAATCAGACCATAATCACAAAACTTGTCCACCATTTTGGAGCCACCATCTTGAATTTTCCAATTTTGACAAAAGAATCATAATTTCCGACTACGAATACCCTCAGATGCCAATTTTGAAGCGAATCGGACCATAATCACAAAACTCGTACGCCATATTGGAGCCGCCATTCTGTTTTTTTTTTTCAAACAAAAATTTCTTAATGCATTGTCACCGGAATTAGGTACACCTGCCAAATTTGAAATCATTCGGAAGTCTGGAAGTGGGTCAAAATCGCGCCCAAAGTAGTCGGTTACAAACAAACAAACAAACCAACAAACATACAAGTGAAGCTAATATAAAGCGTGTAAAAAAGAATTTTGTGTCCTAAGTGGCTCCCTAAGATGCTAACCGAAATTGTGTTTGTAGGTAAGAACCCAAAAAAAAACATTCATGAAATTGGAACTCCAGCTAACCCCATATTTTCTACATTACAGTTTTATAAAAAAATGTCAGATGAAGCTTAGAATTCTCAAGCGAAACGTCACATCCCTTGAATACAAGATGAAAATCTACTAGTTTTATTGGTTCACTCCTACCACGAACCAAATACCCAAGAAAACTCCAGTCCTATATATATATATATATATATATATAAATATATTTATATATATATATATATATATATATATATATATATATATATTTATATATATCAAAATGTGAGTCAGAATAAGACCGACAAACTCTGTATGCCGATTTTCTACTGCTATATATATTTAGAACGTGTGGGTTCTCGAACCATTTGGTTTTCATATTCTTCTGTGATTTTCTTGGGTTTCTGGTTCGTGAAAAAAGGAAAGTTCAGTTTTTCATTATTATTTTATTGAAACGTTTCGTTTTGGGGCTTCAAAACTTCTTCAGTTATACATTCAATTGTCTGAAAATGAGGATTTATGATTATAGCAGGTATTGAATTTTTATTTCCCCTTTCTTAACTCAAAACACTCATTTGAAATAGTCGACATGTTGAATGAGATGCAAATTTTTTGGTTATTTCTTTATTTTAATTTTTTTTGTGTTTTTTTTCACATTTTTATGACCAATTGGGCGATCCTAATAGAATGGGTATTGATTATAACCCTTTCATCTTCGTGTTATTGAACCAAGTTTTGTTCATTTTGAAATAGGAAAATTTCAAACTTCAATAAGACAATTAGGTGCTGATTTTTTTGAAAGCATGGAGTAGGTGGAACTAGTACTTTATGACAACATAGATATGTCTTATACTTCTGGTGTTTCTGACAATTGTCGTATTTGATTTTTGTGTTGCCATCTATATTTATTATTTGAGGCTATGAATGAGTGGTTGCAAATTTTTTTATTTGAAATTAGGGCTGAGTTGTTGTTTCGGCAATTATTTGCAAGTGTCGAAAAGGGAAAACTAGTTTTAATCAACTGGTATATTCTAATTATGTGTCTGTTGTTGATTCTTTGAGGTTATGTTACGGTGATAGTGCTTGATTTGAAAAAAGCAAGGAATAATTATTGTTCCTCTAATAATATGTCGATTCGAATATGGACCAAAAACGAAACAATATGGACAAAAAGCGAAACAACAACTCAGCCCTAATTTCAATGAACAAAAATTACAACCACCCATTTATAACCTCAAATAGTAAACATAGATGACAACATAAAAACCAAACACGACAACTGTCAAAAACACCAGAAGGAGACATATATAGGTTGTCCTAAAGTACTAGTTCCTCATATTCAATGGTCCAAAAAAAAATCAGCACCTCATTGTGTTATTGAAGTTTGAAAATTAGATATTCCTATTTCAAAATGTACTTGACTGTGTCCAATAGCACCAAGATGGAAGGGTAATAATTGATACATATTCCACTATATTGAAAATTAAAAATGTCTTATTCCTCAAGACAGCTGACTACAAAAACCTATACAATAGCTGTATGTCAGCCAGGGGAGTAGTCGTTTTTCGATGGATATGCGACCAATATACACCTATTGTATAGGTTTTTTGTAGTCAGCTGTCTTGAGGAATAAGACATTTTTCATTTTCAATGAAATGGCTATCGAGAATGTTACAGATTTCTGTCTTATTGCAGATATTCTACTATTACCGCCCAATTGGCCATTAAAATTAAAAAATCAATCAAAAAATATATTAAAATAAAGAAATAACTAAAAACTTTTCAACAAAAAATCAAACCGACAAAAAACTTAACCAAAAAGCAAATAATAAAATAAACCTCAATAATAACTGAGCTCCTAAACTGTGAATAATTCATTTTTAGTCGGCGCCAAACATACTAGCAATTTAATTAGGTAAAGCGTAAAATGATGGCAGCGGGATGCACGGCTTTTTTTTTATTATTTCTTCAAAGTAATATTGATGATTGATTACGCAAATTAGTTGGGAGCTCAGTTATTATTAAGAAGGTTCAATTTAATTTTTTGCTATTTAGTTTATTTTTTCTTCGGTTTGATTTTTTGTTGAAAAGTTATTATTTTTTACTTTTTTGTGGCTGAAATTAACTCATGACTACCCACTCAATTGACTTCAGGTATACATTATGTTGTAGAGTTATCAGAACTACATATATGTGTGCCAAGTTTCAACAGAATCGGTTCACAGATGTAAAATTATAATCACCTATTATTCTACCCTTACGGGTGGATTATTCCATGCCAAATTGACAGAATGGCCAATTCAGAAGTATACTCTGTCTAATAAAAAAAAAACATCTGAATCGGATAAGTCAGTACAAAGTTATGAGTGGTAGAATCGGTGAACGGGTGAAACATCAGTGGATGAACGATAAATATCCCCTATTTTTCTACCCTTGAGGGTGATATTCATTTCCTCAATTTCGAATGGGACCAACTTCAAAGTATACCCTATCCAATGATGGAAGAATCATCGGAATCGAACTACTTTCTCCATGGAAAGTTATGCGTGATCGAACATAAAAAGAAAAAAAAATATATGCGTGACTAGATAACGTCCTCCTTTTTTTTTCGTCGGTTAAGTATAACCAAAAAGCGTATTATCTCATTTTACTTGTCGAATATTTCGAATAAGTGTTTTGAGGTAAAAAATAAAAAATAAAAATGCAATACACCATTTTCAGAAAACTAAATGTATAACTGTATGTATATATGTATTTCACCTATAGAATGTCGAACTTTATTTTGAAGTTTCAATATTCCATAGATGTATTGTCAATAATTATATATGCATATGATGGGAATATTTTCAAATCATTTGACTGTATTCGGTTCATATTTCCCCTTCAATTTTATCACAACTCACCACCAAATGTTACACATAAGCTATATTGAAAGATTACTAGAGCCAGAATACACTGGAAAATATATTACCACGCATCATATTATATTCACGGAAAGCACTGGTGGCGATTCAAGTGATAAGTATTATACAATGTTCCACTGTAGGGAAGACATTATACATGTGAAATATAGTTGAAATGTAGGCAATGAATCATAGGTGAGACGAAATGTACATTTCATTGGCCATCCTTCACTACTGTAAGTAATTTCTCCCTTACGTTAGTCGTAGCTTATTCAGGGGAGTATCTGGGTGTGCCTTAAGTATATCTCAAACAAGTGGAAAAGGGTTTAGACGTATATGTAAGGTCTTACCAATGAGTTATTGCCTATTTTGCTATCCGCTAACGTTGAACTATAGTTGACAGACTGATTTCACGAAGAAGAAATTTATTTCACACATTTCCAGCATATGGATACTAGAATTATTTGAATGATTTGATTTTTCAGATATTACTATTGTATCGGAAAGCCACATCTTGCTCATGAATCGTCCAGAACTCGAAAAACTGTTACGAGCACCTTCTCCAATAGCACAGTTGGTTCCAGTAAAGGTAATATGGACTACCGCATGGAAGAATTGAAGAATGGAAGACTTGAATGAAAAAATGTATGTTTATTGCTTGCCACATATGAATATTATTTACCAGAACGAATTTTGGTAAAATGTTATGACAATATAATATTCATCGCTGGTGTATGAAATGATCACATGAGAATCACCTCCAATATTTGAAGAATAGAAAAAAAAAACAGACCTGGAATGAGCATATTTTTCAATAAAACTATTTCCCAATAATTTTCTTGGAACACTTTCTTCTGTATCTTATTCTTTCAATGAGATATGTTATGCTTGATTACAAATATATCCTTCCTAATGGGAGTATATCCAGAACGGTTCTTCCTTCATGGAAATTATTGTCTGGGTTACGTATGTCAAACAGAAAAAAAGGAGATAATTCTTGTTGCAACTTCCTCGAGATAGAATCAAGCGCATTCATATCTACGGCTGAAATTTGAAAATCATCTAGAGCTCATTCGTTTCTGAGACGTGAGTTTGTATTTGCAATTTCTTTTTTCCACGTTCATGCAAAAAACAAAACTTCATTAACCTCTATTTAGTGGAAAAACTGGTTCTTTATTGCAGTAGTGCGCGTTTTTTGGAGGTACCGTGGCAACATCAACAAATCGAGGAACGTGAAGTCTAAATGACAAATTTTTTATTATTGATCTGATAGGAGTACCTTGTAACGTCAAATAAAATATTACTGACAACTCGTTCATTTATATGTGATACCTCTTGCTCCTCCATCCATTTGATGAACTTTTCATATACTTTTTTATATATATCACTGGATTTTTGGGGTATTAACCGTGATTCTGCCTCACTATTGAAAAAATCAATATTAGAATAATTCATTTTTGAGCTCTGGTGACAACAAATATTGATCTTGGATAACAAATTGCAAATGAATATCTATTTTTCTCATTTCCATGACAACGAAAGGTATACTGATGTCACATCACGAATTTACCCATTTTGCATTATTAGTTCTTATTTCAATTTTTTCTTTCCAAAAATAGCGTGGTAACTGGTCTTAAAAATTGCGTGTGTTCCAAAGCCCTTTTTATCCACTTATACTTTAATATAATATATTGCACTTATCTGTCATTCTACTACAGCATTTTGTGATCATGACAAACATAAACGTCATATCGACGCCATTTTCAGTCCATTTCAAATTTTTCCTAACATAGGTATTAGTTCCTAACTTCCTCAATTCAAATGGATGGTGCTAATCAATTATTAAATATTTTGCTACTGAACTACGCTTTTCATTTTCCCACCCTCACTACCATCTTGATAAAAACGAAGATTTTTGGATAAACGTAGAAAACATATTTTTTTCTAATTTTGAGATTTAAAGTGACACTTTTTGAAACACATTGACGTTATCAAATGTTTTACTTTTCGTCACCAGTTGCGAAAAGTAAAATTTTTCGAAACTGATGATGAAAAGTAAATTCCACCACCAGTTGCAGAAAAAACAGGAATATAATCTGTTATAATTTTGAGGCTAAACTACTTGGAGTACTTCTTTATTATTATTATATTCCCTGTACATATTATGAAGATTGAATTTCATTCGAATTCAATACATAATATGTGTGCTAAAAACTAATTATAAATATTAATTAACATAAAAAAATTAAGAACTCGAGGTCTTCTCAACAACGGAATAGATATTAATTGAAACACAATTGGTAGAACACTAGCGAAAAACAACTTTTTTCCTGGCAGATACCACGCAGAACGTTGAATGATATTCACCTGAAAATCTATGCAAACTTCCATAAAAACTTCCATGAAAATTGATTGCAAATGTTTCTTTCTGATGAGCTCGATCATGTTTCATTCATGTCAGGTCCGCCTAACAATCCGCATACCGGTTTCAGGCTTCTGGCTCTCATCAGTACGGAGTAGTCACCAGTCAGAGATCCGGAGAGCTCTGGCCGAAGTAAGACCCAACATAAACAAAATCACCATCAAGCTTACATCACCTTTGGGTACGTCGAAAAAAGTAACTCTCAACCGTCGGTACCTAGTGACAGAAAGAAACATTGCATACAATTTCCCTACCTTGATAGGATTCCAAATAATAATATTCAATTTTGGTAGTGGTGGCTGAATGCCCGACTGAGTTGTATATTGAAAAAGAAGGACAAATGAATTGAAGCATATAAGAAAATAATGAATTCAAAGTATTCTTCACAACGAAGTCAATATAAATTGAAACACAATTGGTGGACTATAAGCGAAAAACAACTAGTCTCCTGCCAAATACTACGCGGAACGTTGAATGATATTCACCTGAAAATCTATGTGAACTTCCATAAAAATGAAAATTGATTGCAAATGTTTCTTTCTGATGAGCTCTATTATGTTTTATTCATGCCGGGTCCGCCTAACAATCCGCATACCGGTTTCAGGCTTCTGGCCCTCATCGGTACGGGAGTAGTCATCAGTCAGAGATCCGAGGAGTTCTGGCCGATGCGAGACCCAACATAAAAAAAATCTCCATCGAGCTTACATCACCTTCAGGTACGCCGGAAAAAGTAACTTCCAATAGGCGGTAAATAGTGACAGAAAGAAACACTCCATCGATTCCCTTACCTCGATGGGATTCTGAATAATGAGATTCTATCTCGGTAGGAATGGCTGAATGCTCGACTGGCGTGTATATCAAATAAGGAAGCCAAGTGAAGTGGAATATATGAGAAAATAAATAACTCAAAGTAATTTTCATAACGGAATCGATATAAATTGAAACACAATTGGTGGACCATAGGCGAAAAACAAGTACTTTTCTGGCAAATACCAAGCAAAACGATGAATGATATTCACCTGGTCATCTATGCAAACTTCCATAAAAAGGAAAATTGATTACAAATGTTTTTTTCTGATGAGCTCGATCGATTATGTTCAATTCATGCCGGGTCCGCCTACCAATCCGCATACCGGTTTCAGACTTTTGGCCCTTATCGGTCTGGAGTAGTCACCAGTCAGAGACTTGGAGAGCTCTGGTCGAAGCGAGACCCAACATAAACAAAATCACCATCGAGCTTACATCACTTTTAGGTACGCCGGAATGAGTAACTTTCAACCGGAGGTACCCAGTGACAGGAAGAAACACTCCATACGATTCCCCCACCTCGATAGGATTCTAAATAATGAAATTCCATTTTGGTAGGAGTGGCTGGATGCCCTACTGCCGTGTATATTGAACAAGAAAGTCAAGTGAAGTGAAATATATAAGAAAATAAAGCACTCAAAGTCTTCTTCACAACGGAATCAATATGAATTCAAACACGATTGGTAGACCACAAGCGGAGAACAACTACTTTTTTGGCAAATACCACGCAGAACGTTGAATGATATTCACCTGAAAATATATGCAAACTTCCATAAAAATAAAAATTGATTGCAGATGTTTCTTTCTGATAAGCTCGATCATGTTCAATTCATGTTGGGTCTGCCTAACAATCCGCATACCGGTTTCAGGCTCGTGGCGTCCATCAGTACGGAGTAGTCACCAGTTACAGATCCGGAGAGCTCTGGCCGAAGCGAGTCCCAACATAATCAAAATCACCATCGAGCGTACATCACTTTTAGGTACGCCGGAGAAAGTGAATACCAACCGGTGGTACCTAGTGATGGAAAAAACAGTCCATATAATTTCCCTACTTCGATAGTATTCTGAATAATGAAATTCCATCTCGGTAGGAGTGGTGAATGCTCGACTGGCGTGTATATTGAACAAGAAAGCCAAGTGAAGTGAAATATATAAGAAAATAAAGAACTCAGAGTCTTCTTCACAACGGAATCAATATAAATTGAAACACAATTGGTAGACCACAAGCGAAAGACCAATACTTCGCAGAACGTTGAATGATATTCACCTGAAAATCCATGCAAACTTCCATTAAAATGAAAATTGATTACAAATGTTTCTTTCTGATAAACTTGATTAGGTTCAACTCATGCCAGGTCCGCCCAACAATACGCATACCGGTTTCAGGCTTCTGGCTCCCATCAGTACGGAGTAGCCACCAGTCTGAGATCCGGAGAGCTCTACTACGATTGGTCGATTGGACCAAAAATAGTATATAGTGCTTCTCAAAAGTCCTCTCCCTCCCTCGTATTTCAGAAACGATTATACATAAACAAGTGAAATTTGGAAACTGAATATTGAAGGTTGTAATCTTCCCTACTAGTGATGATAGATGACGAAATCGTCCAAGATGACGTCACAAGGCCATTGTGACCAATAATTTTGAATGGAACCCTACGGCAAGCGACACCTCTTTTAGAAGGTATCAAAAAACCCATTCAATGATACTAATTTTGTTTGTGTAAATGGCAGTTTCAATAACTCATTAGTAAACATTAAAATTTAAATTCTATTCAGTATGATAGTTATTACAGATTTAATAATCAGTATCTACTTGAAGAAAATGTTCGGAGTGACCTCCATTAACTTCCTGACAGTGAAATATCCTATTTTCAAACTCTTCTCGTACTTTTGCAAATGTTTCTGCGGAAACAGCCTCACATTCTGCAACAATACGTTGTTTTAAAACGTCAATATTGTCAGGTTCAGTAGCGTTAACCTTCGATTCAAGGTACCCCCACAGAAAAAAATCCAAAGGTGTGAGGTCCGATGATCGAGCTGGCCATTCCGTTGAACCTCGTCGTCCAATCCATCTACCACGATACTCCTCATCCAAATACCGTCTTACTACACCGTAATAGTGTGGAGGAGCACCATCCTGTTGGAATGTTATCACCAAATTGCCAAATTCATCTGGATTATCTTCCAAAATTTCAAGTATTAACGGTTCTATTGCGTTTTGCAACAGCTCCAGATGAACCTCTCCAGTTAAATAAGTATATAAAAAAAGAGGCCCAACGATGTGGTTTCCCAGGATACCTACCCAAACATTCACCTTCTTGGAAAATTGGGTATGTGTTTCACGAAACAGGTGAGGATTTGCGTCACTCCAATACCTCACATTCTGTGTATTTACATTTCCATTAAGATAGAAAGTACTTTCGTCACTAAAACAGATTGTTTTGAAATAGTCTGACTGTTGGTTAATTTTAGTTCCCATATTTCCACACAATTCTAGTTGTCGGTCTGGGCCGTCGTCTGAGAGTTGATGAACCATTTTTGATTTGTATGGATGAAATTTGTTTTTTTTCAACACCCTGTGTACTGTACTCCGACTGACCCCACAGGTAGATGCAACGTGAGTTGTTGAAGAAGTAGGATTAACTATTACTTCTGCCAGTATATCAATTTTTTTCTCATCAGAAATTTGTGGTCTGCCAGATCGTTTTGCATCATTTATACTACCCGTTGTTCCAAACTTACGAAGAAGCTCCCTTAAGTAAGTCCTCGAAACGGGGCGATCGGGAAACCTCTCATTAAAAATGCGTTCTGCTGCATGAATATTCTGTCCAGTTTCACCAAGAATTAGGATCGCTGCTACTTTATCACCTAAAGCACGTACCATTTCGCTTCTTGAAGCACTTGAACGTTCGGCTCACAACAGTTCAATAAATCATTAAAATGTACAAAAATATTGAAAGCTGCTAAAACAAGATTAAAAAAACGTCAGCTTATTTGACAACTATCCAGAGGCGTAGTTTGAATTTGGAATTTTAGTATTAACTGATTTAATTCATCACAGCTTTGCGGTTTTTAAAAGCGAGTTGCCAAAACTGTCATAACCACAAACAAAATTAGTATCATTGAATAGGTTTTTTCGATACCTTTTAAAAGAGGTGTCGCTTGCCGTAGGGTTCCATTCAAAATTATTGGTCACAATGGCCTTGTGACGTCATCTTTGACGATTTCGTCATCTATCATCACTAGTAGGGAAGTTTACAACCTTTAATATTCTTTCCAAATTTCACTTGTTTATGTATAATGGTTCCAAAAATAAGAGGGGGGGAGCGGACTTTTGAGAAGTAGTGTATATGACATGGCCACGAAACTTTTAGGCGACCTCAAGACTATCCTGCCTCGGCTGCAAGCGGCCTCGGCGATAACTTCTCCTTCGGTACCCTAAAAAGGAATTTTGCGGCCTTGACATACCAATATTCATTTGATGGTCATTTTATTGAAAGCACATAAGTATTATTGTTTGTTCCTATTATATTGGAATCGCGCTACCCAAGTTGGCTATTGAATGTTTGATATGATAAATTGTGGTCGTAGCTTTGTATATTTCAACTTCAATAATAATTGTGAAGCTGTCAAATAATATATTTCTGAGTGCTGCATTATTATTCACATATAAAAGTGTGAATGCTGGAGAATATGTGAATCCAAAAAGGATTCTTGTGACTCTGAAATGAAAATAAAAAACCAATGTACAATTTTCAGACTTCCACCATTTTTTTTTCGAATTTTTCTTTTTGGCAACAAGTCTTCAGAATATCATTTCAAGGCACAAGTGTGTGAGAATAGTATATTATCCAACGATCATATAATGATAGCTATTAATACATGAGCACGAGGTAAGTTACGACACGAGCAGAAGGCGAGTGTCGTAAACCGTGTGCGAGTGTCGCAAACCGTGTGCGAGTGTATTAATAGCCATAACATGATCGTTGCATACACTATTTTTTCTACGACCAATAAATAATAAAATAAAAACAAGAATTTTTGGTGGTGTACAAGATAATTCTTCACAGCTCGACATACTTATAGGTGCTCTTGACGCGTTGTGATTGAATGTCAATTAAAATTGAATATCAAACAAGTATGTAGAAACATATCACATGATTATCCCCAAGTACGTGTTTCTATAGGCCGAAAATTCGTTTCATAATGGAAAGTTCGTGTTTTTCTTGGCCAAAATCAGTTTCGAAATGGAAGTCCGTGTTGAAATGGAGAATAATAATAAATCGGTAGCAGATATTCAATTTGCGGAAGAATAAAATAGTTATTCATACAACAAGAATATAAAGCGATTCCTTTTTGCAAGCGCGAGTAATGAAACCTCGCAATTGCAAAAAAGGCTTTATGTTCGAGTTGTATAATGAAAATATCCTCCATTATTAATGTTTTGAAAGCAAACTTGACATTAAGCAAAATTATTTCAGTCAATCTCAATACATACATACCTACCAGGAAAAATAGGAACAAATATTAACATGCAGAATAACAGCAATTGTACTATTAATATAAATCTCGTAAAAAATCAGTATGGAAGGAATATGATTGTAATATGTTCAATGAAAAACGATTGAAATGAGAATGATGGGTATGGTGTCTTCTGTTTTTAAACAACGTAGGTCTGTCCTTTTTTGCACGCCGTGCAGATATTTTTTTGCACTCTGTTCAAAAATAGCCTACTTTTGACATTTGAAAGTCATCAAAAATGACACATTTTCGACGTAAGTATTTGTTAATACATTTTCGAAATTGGAATGACAATTGTAAATAGTTTTTACATCAACTCAAGACAAATGGAAATACTCGCTTAGCCTCATCATATAATTTTTATTTCAAGAGAATGGGGGAATGAGATCATCAGAAAACAAAATTTTCTGATAGAGATTCATTGAAATTCATAGCAAACTATATATTTGAGAGAAACTGAGAAAAAGTTCTGAATGTGTTTGGAGAAATTTTTTTAACCCACCTGTAATACATATAACCAATGATTTATGTATAATTCTCTATGAATAGTGTTCAGGTAAATGTAATTTGTGTTCGAATAACAGGGACATTTTTAATCCCCAATGGAAGGAATGTTTTTTATGAGGAGATAAAATGAAATTATTCCAAAAATAAATTATTCATTTTTTTACAAAACGATATCATTTCCGTCTTTTGTGATGTCATTATATCTTTCCTGCAATGAATAATCCAAAAAATAATATTTTCCAATATATGTGTTTGAAGTGAAGGTTATCTAACATCCGCAATTGTTTTGTGCGATAGTCGTCGTTCTCGACCACAATATTCAAACATAGACGGTTTCCTCCGAAGAAAAAGAAGCCAAACCAAATATAATGTGGATCTGAAGTTGAAAATAATACATATTGACCGCAATGTATTGCCCAGACCGTAGGACTGAAGCGTGTGCTGCGTGGAAGTTCCCTGATATCTATCACTTATTGCTTCCTCGTCGAAAGATAAAAGAACACTGTTTCCTGACATCAAACCATATTTTATCAGAATACTAGTGTTTACATTTACATTTGTGAAATTGTAGAATTTTTATTTTTATCACATGGATGTTATCTGAAATGATTCAGAGATTATTACGTTCATGAGTTCTTGAAACTCTCAAAGCTCTCACTTCATGTGGCTAGCATGAGAAATTACCAAGCATTATTTCATTTGCAATGAATTAGTACTACCTGTTATTATAGCTTTGAATTCTCCCAGGTAAACTGTTTAGAAAACAATTTAAATAATTCATTCTTTCTCATCTGCGGAATATATTTATATATATATATATATATATATATATATATATACAGTATGTCTCACTAGTTGGAACCATATGGAAAACTTTTTTATTATTGATTTTGGGAAAAAAAGTTATTCCTCATAAAAAATTCTGCATATTCTAAAATCTGAAATACAATCATCAGATCTCAATTTTTTTCAGTCGTATACGCGGTATGTCAAAATATATGAATTTATAAGTACCTTTATATTTGAATATATCGAAAATTGTTAATGGAAAAAGTTGTTCAGAACTGAAAACTACGTTCAAATATGCATTTGAACGTAGTTGCATTGTATCCATTTACATGGAAAACTCATTTTTTCTTATTTTGTCTACAATAACAATGCAAATTCAACTGTAGTCACGTGTAATCTAGGATGCACTGACAAATAAATGATTTGTTGATTTGTTGATAGCAAGATATGTTTGACAGTGAATGTCAAAACGCGTTTAAATTAATAAGACACATAAAAATGGTAGCGTTATTAACTTGTGAAGAGAAAATAGAAATTTTTTTGATTGTGGGAGAAAACTATGAAACGCAGCAACGCAGCAACTATTTTCAATAACAGACATCCCAATAAAAATATCAATCATTCAACCAACGAAAATAGTAAATAAATTCAAGAATACTGAAAGTATTAACAATCATTTTAATGGAAAACGCCGAAAACTGGTTGCCGATGGGAATACGCAGTTTGAAGTAATGCTGTCAGTTGTAGAAAATCCAAAAATGTCATTGCGCAAAAGGAAGTCGTCGATGCAACAAAATGTGAGTAAAGATACAGTAGCAAGAATTTCAAAACTGAATAAATTCAGACCATTCAAACCAAAAATCGTTCACACATTGAAAGAAAGGGATTATGATAGGCGCTTTGATTTTTGCCATCTCATCCAAGGAAAACTAGAAGAGGACCCTCATTTTACGAGGCGTATAATTTTTTTCCGATGAGTCAACATTTTCGTCAAATGGAACTGTCTCGTCACAACAGTGTCGCTGGTGGTCTGATGAAAATCCCAAGTTTGTAATAAAGTCTCATGACCAATATTCATTTAAGACGAACGTGTGGTGAGGCATTTATAAAAACAGATTAATATCCCCTTTTTATTTCGCCAATCTATAAATGCCGAACGTTATCTATAGTTTCTACAAACTCACATCGATGATTTCTTAAACGAACTACCCTTACAAGAACGTCAATGTATTACGTTCCAACAAGATGGTGCCGCATGCCACAGTACATCAAATGTTAGGGAATATCTTGAACATACATTCCATGGAAAAGTTATTCACAGATATTCTGATCTTTTTTGGCCTGCTAGGTCCCCTGACTCAACCCCCCTTGAATACTTCTTATGGGGTTGCTTGAAACAAAAAGTTTATCAGAAAGGGCCGTTTCAAGATGTTGACCATTTGGAGAGGATAATTTTAAAAACATGCACGGAAATGATAAGGAATGTACTACGTAAATTTGCCAAAAGAACGATTATATGCATTGAACGAGAGGGTGGATATGTCGAGGCATCAGTGGAATGAGGGAACATTATATTTCTATTTATTTCCAGAATTAATATTATTTGTATTTGTATGTATTTTCTTATTTGCACAATATATGCATATGCATTCATTATTAATTGCAAAATTGTTAGAAAACATTGAGAAACAAAAAGGTGATCATGTGTTTCATAATCAAAAGAGATAAGTGTTCATTCAAAATAGAAAAACAGTAAAAAGTAACATAACCTAATTTTTCAATGTCTATGAATGTAATTGCATATTTAAACGTAGTTTTTAGTTCTAAACAACTTTTTCCAATAAGAATTTTCAATATTGTCGAATATAAAGGTACTTTACTCTTTACAATTCAAAAAATTTTTTTTTTTTTAAAAAATTTTTATAAGAATAACTTTTTTCCTAAAATGAATATAAAAAAGTTTTGCATATGGTTCCAACTTAGTGAGACATACTGTATATATATTTTTAATATATATATATATATATATATATATATATATATATATATATATATATATATATATATATATATATATATATATATATATATATATATAATTATGAGGATTGTTGATTCTTGGGAGTTAGGTTCATTCATTGATGGGATTCTTCGAAATTAATACATTGTATTTTGCCGACGTTTCGATTGCGACCGTAGTCTTCTTCAGGGTTTTTTTTGCTACAAAAATATTTTTCGTTTGAAGTGAAAAAATTACATACTAACAAAAATATGGACCTAAAAAAGTTTGGAATTACATGGAGAAATTATATATATATAATAATAATAATAACAATTATAATTTATTGACCATGAAATTAAAAAAATTTTTGGTTGCACATTACATTAATTATATAGCACATGGCGAATAAATCGGAGAAAAGCTTACAAAAGCGAAACTCGTGCGTGGGCTAATTTTTCCTTTTATATATTTTTGCGCGAGTTGGAGCTTGATGCAAGTTTTCATAAATTTAGTTCATTTAACATACAAGGACTGACGCATATACATATACATGTGGATACAGGGAATAATATATATGTACATCAGAATAAGAATAATAAATTAAACATTGTTACAAATGGGAACTTATTTTGTTACTAACATAAGTCAATTAACGTATTTCATGACCTATTTGTGTATGGAATATCAGAATGTAATCGTGGGGGAGAGTCAGTAGCCAACTTGTAATCACCTTTTTGAGAAGGTTATATGAATGTATTTTTTTATATTGTTGGTAATTTATTGAATAGTTCAGGGCCAAGGTAGGTAAAACATTTTTGACCAATTGTCTTTCCTGCTCGGGGTATGGTACCAACATTTAATCTGTATTTAGTATTATAGGGATGGTTAATGGAAATCAATTTTCCTCTATGTCTGTATTGTTTCAACAGAATTGTTTTGGTGAATAACTGACTCATATTCAATAATTCTAATTCAGAAAATAAAGCTCCAGAAGAATATCTTCTTGGTTTTTATAGATATTTTTCAATACGCGTTTTTATATTTTTTCCACTCTGCTGAAGATGGTTGCCGTCGTAGAACCCCGGGCGATAAGTCCATATGTCAGGTGAGATTCCACCAAAGCATGGTAAAGTAATTTGAGATATTTCAAATCAGTAAAATTTGGTAGATTTTTGAATTTATAGACCATAAACCGGATTTTTTTTTATTACGAAATGAGCCTGTTTGTCCCATTCCATGTGACAGTCTATGATTATTCCTAGATATTTAATTTTCAGTACTGAGTTTATACTTGTTTGTGTATTAGTCGTATCATTGATTTCAATGTAGATTATTACTGTATGTTGAGAAGGAAAAAAATATTTTTTCATAGTTTATTGTGAGTAATTTACAGTTGAAAAAATTTGCAACTTTAGAGAAATCCATTTCTATGGTATTTTTAAGTTAAATCCAGTTCGAGTCCTCATGAAAAATTGCAGTATCATCAGCAAAGCTGATGATTTTTCATTTAGTTTATTGTTCAAAAAGGTCGTTGGGAACACGTTAAAGAGAAGTGAGCCTAGTACAGTTCCCTGCGGTACGCCAATTCCAACTTCTCTTGAGTCACTTGGAGTTCTATTTATATTAACACATTGTGTTCTGTTATATAAGTACCTTCTCATTAGGTTATAGGAGATTCTCCGAAAAACAACATTCTCGAGGGCCAGAAGAAATTGTTCGTGATTTACCGTGTCGAATGCTTCTGCGAGATCGACAAAAATACATATAGAAGTTTGTTTTTCATCTATGGCATTGTTTACCATTTTTGTCAAGCTCGCAATCGCATCCGATGTAGAGCGGTTTTGTCGGAATCCGTAGTGTTTTTCTGGGATGACTAGTATAATAATGATAATAATAATAAAGGTCTTTATTGATTACGTAACAATTTTCTCAACACATTATAAGAGGTTCAATTCGTTCAGTGGCTAAACTGAATGTCTGTTCTTCCACCTAACCCTGAAAAAGCGCAGATAACCTATACTGAGGAATTCAGTTCAGTTGAATACTTGAAAAAGCAAGATATACATTACTTACTAATAGAAAAGATGCTCGAAGAGTTCAGTTTTGAATAACATGATTCCGACGGATATTCTAACGTTTGACGGGAGAGAATTGATTACTTTGGCGATGTCGAAGCTGAATGATCGTTCGAACTGTACTGTATTGTGTAGGGGAGGTACTGGCGTATTTGGTAGATTAATTTTTAACTAGCATACGCTCTCTGCAGACAGATAGAGACGTGCTCAGTGAACCTCAAGTCTTGGTCCAAATATACTCCTGAATTTTTTACACATTCATCTCTTTTAATTATTTCATTGTTGATTACTATTGGATGATCTTCACTTAAACCAGTTACTTTTAGCCGATCTTTGATTCTTCCAAACAATATAGCAGAAGACTTTTTTGAGTTCAACATCAAGCAGTGCTGTGAGGAATATTTGAGTAAATTTTGAAGATCAAAATTCAGAAGAGTTATAGCTTGTGTATATTCGTCAGGCTGAAATGATATATATAACTGAGTATCATCTGCATTAAAGTGATGATTGCATGATAAGAATATTTTTGTTAAGTTGGAAATATATAAGGAGAATAATAACGGACCAAGTATTGAGCCTTGTGGAACACCAATGCTATTGATTGAGTACTGAGACAGTATGTTGTTATAACCTACCAGTTGTATTCTGTGACTCAAATAGTCCATAATAAGACTAGAAGCACTCACAGTCAATCCACAGAATTTCATTATGACCTCGATAATTTGATGATTCAGGGTGTCCAATGCTTTCGAGTAGTCTAACAGAACCAATAGTGTTAGTTTTGCTTTATCATTCTCCCTGAGAATATCATCGGTAATCTTCATCAGTGCAGTACAGCAGCTATGATTTTTTTTTTATCCTGATTGGTTTGCCGGGATTATTTTATTTTCCAACAGGTGTTCGCAGAGTTGAATTTCTATTATTTTTTCGAAGATCTTTGACATTGTTGGTGAAATATTTATTGGTCTTATATCATTATGTGATGATGGATTGGGTATTTTAGGAAGAGGAATCACTTTGGCTTTTTTCCAAATTGCTGGAAAGGCGGAATGTTGCAAAGAAAAGTTAATAACATGAGTTAAATAAGGCGAAACGAAGGATATGCATAGTTTTATACTAGAAATATTCAAACCATCCAATCCTTTAGCTTTACTCTTCAAGTTTTTGATAATGTTCGAAATTTCGATTTCCTCTACTGGTTTGAATGTTAATTGTGAGGTGATATTTCCATGAGTATTGTTTTGATAATATAATATGGCATCTTGATCAGCTGTCAGTTTTGGTATAGAATTGACGAAATGATTGTTCAACTCATCTACGTCCACCAGTTTGTCAGGAATTATATAATCACTTTTACTATTTGACGTAAGATTGAGACTTATGATCGTAGTCCACATTTTGGAATACTCTGTGTTGACGAATTTACTTTGATGGTATGCTTTCTTTTCAAGTTCGACCGCTACATTGACAATATGCCGGAGCTCTTTATAGGTTGTCCAGTCACACATTAATTTGGTTTCTTTGTACTTTCTAAGTGATTTGTCTCTATCTTTCATTATGTTTCGTACTGCATTTGTGAGCCAAGGCGCATATTTTTTCGTGACTCTAATAGTTCTGTATGAGCGTGTATGTCTAGTAAAGTTGTAATGTTTTCGTTAATGAACTCTATTTTACTATTTATATCATTCAAGTCGTATATATTACGCCACGGGATCGACTGTAAATCCGAATGGAACCTATCATAATTAAAATCTTTGAAATTCCTTGAAGTAAAAACTTAACCTTATTACCATTACATTTATTATTCAATTTGCAGTAGATCAGTTCATGATCGCTCACATCAGGAACAGTCATTGTGCCACAATTATTTACTAAGCTCAAGTCTGATATTAGTATGAAATCTATGAGAGAAGTTGTGTGATCAGTTATTCTTGTTGGATTCTCAATAAGCTGATACAGACCAACACCCTCAAAAACATTAGAAATATCAATAGCCGGCCTTGTATCATACTCCATCAAATCGGTTTTAAAATCTCCTAAACATATGAGAGTGTCATTTGAAAGTGAAATTTGTGAAACGGTATTTTCAAAGTGATCTAAGAAGAGAGCTGGATCCGAATTAGGTGGATTATAAATGACTCCGACTGCAAAACTTTCATTACCAATAATCAATCGTATCCTGAGTTGTTCAATGCTTTACGAGGTTTATATTATTGAATATTTGTAATTCGATTTAATATACAAACAAACTCCACCACCCCTACTTTTTCTATCATTCCTGATGATGTATCCCTGAACAGCCACTTGTTCATTACTTATAGTGTCATTTAGCCAACTTCCACTTATTCCAAACAGTTCATACGATTCAGCGTTAATTATTCTTTGTATTTCAAGGTAATGTGCCATCAGTGATCTAGCGTTGATATGCGCAAACGCCAAAATATCCATCTCTACCAATGTGTATAAAGAAGTCTAGTATTGTAAATGCTATGATAAATTCCAAGAGTGGAAGAGATGAAAAAAAACAAAGTACGAATAAAAAAAAAAAAAATTTTTTAACTCTTTTGATGTAAACTTTCTTGGAAAAATTAAAAAAAAAAAAAAATCCGTAAGAGGAGCCATTGTTATAAAGAAGATAGTAAAGTCATCTTTACGTTCACAATCCCATGTATAATGATAATAATAATATTTGAAGTGTGATAAGTGTCATTATTTTTCAGGAAACTAACCATTATAATACTTGTATAGATAAATGAAACAGTTTTTTAGGAATATTTTAGAAGAAACAATATTTGAAAATAACAATATAATATGAAGAGGAAAGGAAAAGAGAAAAAAAAACAATATATATTAATGTCATCAAAAGTTCAATTCCGATTCGATTTTATTGATGTTTTCGTTCTCTGATGTGAAAATTTGGCCTTTCCATGACCAGCAATTCCTGGTAGCCAATTTTTTTCGTGCATTCACTAGAAGGTTCAGTTTAGATTTGATGAGCATTTCAAACATGACATAACCACTGCCTTTTAGGTTCTTTTTCATTTTAAAGGCACCATCTCGTTTCCATCTATTAGTAAAGAAGATGGCTATAGGACGAGATTAGTTATCACTAATTTTGCCCAATCTATAACAATAATTTATATCGTTGTTATTTATGGATGTTGAGCATTTTCTTTGAATTTCACATGACGATTGTATCAGATCCTCAGTACTGTTTTCTGGAACTCCAGCCAGAACAACGACATTCAAATATTTGTCTGCCCTAAAGTTATCATCTGCTTGCTGGGCATTACTTTTGATTGCAAGTTTCAACTCGCATAATAATTGTTTAACACTTCGTTCAAATGACAAAATTTTCCCCATGCAATTATCAATATCATCTTTGGAATTACTGCTTGTTATCTTATTCATCAATTCAGATTTGAGTTCATTAAGTCCATTACCAAGAGTTTTCTCAATATCACTTACTCTTTCACTGATTTCATCTGGCGTTTTCATCACAGGAGCTGCATTTCTACGGGCATTGCTTGTTTCCATGTTTGGAATTTTTGACATTTAACTATGTAAGAATACGATGTCCACAATTTGATTGAAGATTCACACTTGAAACACGTTTAATCGTAAAAGTTTCGGGAGAGCAACGTGAATGCGACTACTCACTCCGTGCCATCTATCTATCTGTTGAAGAATGAATTGATTCTTTTCTGGATAATGTTTTCGAATATTTTACATATGCTGGAAATGAGCGATATTGGGCGATAGTTCGACATATCTAACTGATCTCCGTTTTTTTTTTTAATAGGTGTTATGACTGCATTTCATGATATATCTGGGAACTTTCCGTCGGTGATGGATTCATTCATAAGGAAGGTAAATATGGGTGCTATTTCACGACATACTATCTTGAGAGAGTTTCTGCTCTTATTCTATCTAAACCAGGTGATTTAATATTTTTTAGGGTCATGATCATTTCTATTACTTCTTTCTTGTCGGTATTTGTGAGAAATATTGAATGTTTTTTTTTATATCTTTCGGTTGGTGATTTATTTTCATAGTCATTTTGCCGCCTATTTCAGAAAAGTATGTGCAAAATGTATTCGATATTATTTTAGTATCGCTTTTATTTCACCATCGGTAGTTTTGATCTTGTCAATGGGGATTTAGGTTCCTCGCTATTTGACATTCCTTTAATGCATTCCCAGAGATTTTTACTGATATTCTTATTTTTTTCAATTTTATTTTTATATTATTAATTTTTTGCTGTTTTGATTAAGTTGTTCAGTTGGTTTCCACATATTTTGAATTGTAATTTATTATGGTCTCTATTTTCGCTTTTCATTGATTTATAACAGTTGTTTATTTTTTCTATCAATCCTGCAGTTATTCATTCTTTTCTTCTAATTTATTTCCTTTTCAATTCAATGTTGATTGAAGTTAATTCTGTCATTGTGTTGATGAATGTAGTGGTGCTCTTATTACTATCGTTTTCAGAATATATGTCTGTCCAGCTCTGTTGTTTGGGTTTATCTTTCAATTTTTTTCTGTTTATTATAGTTGAAGTTATTTTTGTTTTTACTTTGTCAACTATTGTTTCAGGTAGGATGATATTGTTAATTATAGAAAAATGATCGGTTATATTCGTTTACAGAACCGTTGGGATATTCATGAAGATTTTTACTTCCGACCTAATGAAAATATGATCGATGCATGAGCTTTCACGACCTATCATTCTAGTGTTTCTGTTTATTAGGCTAGTAAAACCTTCTGCGCTCATGGTATTGAATTCGTGAACAGAGTTTTCCTCGGTATTCAGTATATCCATATTGATATTTCCTGTAATTATGTGGAAATCCACATGATCACACGTTTTAATATAGTTCGCTAGATTTTCTATGGAGGTATATTCACACGTAGGGCCTGGCCTTTATATACCATTCAATAAAACGGTTTTTTCGGGAAATTGCAAACGTAGTCTTATGATATTGATGTGATAAAAGTTTATAATTTTGTATGTACAATTATATTTTTTTTCTGCAAAGATAATTACCCATCATTTATATTTATATATATTGGGATTGGGAAACCATGAAATAGCTATAGGCTGATGGTGGCTTTCTTGGATTCGTAACGAATTTCTTTTTCTCTGTTATTTGTTTTGCGTTACTCTGAACGTACGAGGAGTACCACTATTCGTGTCGTGGATTGGCTTATACTGACATCTGTTGGTGACATATTACTGTGCACGAAATTTCGTGTCATTAAAATTCCACGTCATCAGGTTTAAGCTTCACCACACAGATTATAGGTGTCACCTCTATAATTTTGTGCATTATATATATATATATATATATATATCCAGAAGATGATATCCAATTTCATCTTGATGATAGATCTGACAGTGGCAAGGTAGACAAAATTTAGTTTTGTTTCATATTAACATTCAATGTCTTTCACATAGGGTGGACCAACTAAATTTGTACCTACAATTATATCATCTGTTTATCCGAACACTGGTTGAGTGATGATGCCCTCAGGCTCATGAAAATTCAAAACTGCAATTCAGCTGTTCCTTTTTGTATAGAAAAAACACGGGTGTGTATCTATTTTTGGCAAATCTGGCTTGAAATATAGGGAAATTGATTTCAAAAACAGTGAGATGAATTCAGAATTTTGTAGTATTGAGATATTGTCCCTCAAGGACTGGGGAACTAACAAGTCTTCTTGGATAATTTCGAGGAACTGTAAGTGAAATGTTCTAGTTCAAATCACAAAATTATTGTTTGCTGTGATTACAACGTAAATTTCAGATAAAATTCTGCTGAACGTGACGAACTTATCTATATGATCAATGGTTTTAATATGATCATCACCATATATGAAGATACACCTGTTTCATTACACTCTTCGTCCTGCATAGACATCTTCACAAATCTCGGAAGCGAGTTTTTTTTCAAACGGGAGTGGTGAAGTCATGTTTATCTGACCTCTACGGACAATTCATGATCATGAATGCTGAATTTCGTAAACCATCTACCACAGTATGACGAAAGAAAATTATATTGAACCTGAAATCCTCATTGATAATATTTCTTGGAATATACCAATGATAGAAAACTGTGACATAAATGATTATGCCAATAACTTTCTAAATATTTCAATAGACCACGAAAAAAAGCTTCTTCCGAAGAAAAAAGTCCATGGACAAATTAAACCTCCAGTCAGATGATTCAATGACTATCTGCGTAAAATCAGAGAAAATCTCTCCAGTCTAAAAACAATTTTGGACTGTACAAGAACTGCAGAAAGTAACGCTGCCTACAAAGCTTATCGGAAAAACTACAGAATTCAGTTAAATAAAGTAAAAAAACAGCTAATAATAATTCAATTTCGAAATCAGAAAACAACCCGAAATCTTGCTGGCAAATAATGGATCACAAACTCAACAAAAAGATAAAAGAACAAGATATATCAGATGTACCGATGGAAGAATTCAGAATATTTTTTGCCAGTGTTGCGGAAAGTGTAATATCATGCTTCACCTCAAGCGACTGATACTTCGGTTGACCTACTCAGTTCTAGTTCTTCGTCTTGTGACTCTTTTCTTCTTCTACCCATATTGCCATCAAAAATATTCGAGGCAGTGGGGTCATTAAAAAAATCGAAATGTTTAGATTGCTATGACTATCAAGTGGAATAATGAAGGGGACCATTGATGCAATTATCAAACCATCCACATTCCTTTTCGATCCCTGCATATCCGACGGTTGTTTTCCTAGTTGTTTTAAATCTGCGATAGTTTCAGGTATCAATATAGAAAAAAGGTGATAAGTCTCTAGTGGACAATTTTCATCCCATTTTGATAAGTCCTGTTCTGGGTGAGATTCTGGAAATCATTCTGAAGAACATTATTTTCTGATGGATGACTTTTCAAGATATCATCAGTATGTGTTTAGAGCAGGGAAGTCCACAACTGATGCTTGATTGCATTGTTGATGCCCTTGAGAGAGGGGATCTCATGTCGATGACACTGTGTGACCTTTACAAGGCCTTCAACTGTGTTTCTCATGTCTCTCTTCTTGATAAGCTGAACTACTATGGAATTATTAAAATAATATTTGACAGATATAACCCAATCGGTGTATGTGAAAGATGCATTTTCTGGTGTTAGAAATGTTCTACATGGTTTTCCTCAATGATCCGTTCTGGGGCCATCGTTATTTTTAATTTATGTAAATCACTCCAGAAATTCCAGGTCACCAAATAAATGTGTCCTTTTCGCAGATGACACTTCTTCAGTGTCAACTGGCACACATTTGAAAACGTAAGGGCAAAACAAAGATAAAACACTCATACTGGCTTCTCGTTGGTTCACAGTGAATAAGTGGAAATTAAATGAAGAGAAGACCAGTTTACACTATCATCGAGGACAATAATGGAAAGTTATTTGGCGTAATTATTCATGCGAACTTATCCTGGTCAACTCATTGGTTGATGTTTTGAATACGAAACTCTCTGATAGCATTTTCGCCCCAAGATAACTGAGAAAAGCAATGGCACTCGATGCTTCAAGAAGTGCTTACTCTGCCATGTTCAACTCTCTTATAAATTACGGCATAATTCTATTGGGTAATTCAGCACATTCTATCAAAATATTCAGGCAACAGAAAAAGGCTCTGCGAAAAATGAGAAATGCTGAGTAGAGAGCACACTGCAAACCACTTTTCGAAGACATGGGGATTCTACCTCTACCTTCTCTTTTCACCCACCACACTGTTCCAGAAACAACAAATTACATTTTTCTGAACATCTGGATGTTTATCATTATCATACAAGAAATGCTGAGCTGATCATTCAACCTCATTACAGATTGTCAAAGTCTCAGAAAAACTTCCTGAATATGAATCTTTACAATCATATACCCGATGTGATAAAATCACTCAACCACAAATCTTTCAAACTCAAAATAAAATCATTTCTGTTGAATACGTTTTATAACACTAATTAATATCAGATTTTTAAATGATGCAATTCTTGTCACTTTGCCAAGGTTGATACAATAGTAGGCATATTGTATTAGTTGAGAAGATACTCGTCTGTTTTGTTTGTTCAATCTGTTTTGTTAATTTTAATTGTTATTTTTATATTTTTGTTTGTGTGATTTTTTATTTTTTATTTTATCATTATTTTTATTTTTATGACTTGCAGCAAACATGTTAATGTTGAGTTGTCCAATGATTCTATTCATCTATCCATATATATATATATATATATATATATATATATATATATATATTTATATTATATATTTATATATATATATAATATATGTTACTCGAAATATTTTCTTTCTTATTTTAAAGTTTTCTTTGAATGAAAAGTGACATGACATGACATCTAAGTTGTTGAAATGATAATTCATTACCCAAATCGGTGAAGAATTAGAATTATATATCCATGAGTTTATAGGAAAGACTGGGGTCAATGTATATTTATGAACATTGGAACTAACTATAGCCTTTGTCAGTCGGGCAATAATGTTACACCTAAGTTTATTCTGATATTATATGGACTGTATATTATTGCTGAATTACTGAATAAATTACGGAAATGAAAATAGATATTCCAGCTATTTTATCGAGATAACCTACTCAGGATAGTGTTCATATTGCGTCAGCAACCAAAATAGTTTTTCTTTCGTAACCCATCAGGATGTTCGATTTATGATTTGTTTGTTATAAAAATGGCACGCAATGGCACTAGTGGATTGTTATAAATGCAATAATGGATTTTGCGGGATTGAAAAAACTCCCAAAATCGCGTGTTTCTACAAGCTTTTATTTGACTCGCTTCGTTCGTATGTCATTCGTTCTGCCATCCCTTCGTTCTGTCATTATTTCAGGTTCAAAATTTGTAATCCATATTGGGAGAATTTGCCGACATCCGAATGAGCTGACATTTGGCGAGTTTTCATAATTCCGATGAAAATGCATAATGAATTTTTTGTCACAGAAAAAAACAAAATGGCGGCTCCAAAATGGCGGACTAGGTTTGTAGTTATGGTCCGATTTGATTCAAAATTGGTAGTAGGAGTTTTTGGGGTGGGAGATTATGAATTTTTTATCAAAATTCATAAATTCGAAATAGCGGTTTTAAGATGGCGGAAGAGTTTTGTAATTGTGATGCGATTCGATTCAAAATTGGTATGTGCGGGGCTCGTTTACGGCGATCATGAATTTTTAGTCAACATTGATGAATTCAAGATGGCGGATGAGTTTAGTAATTATGGTCCGATTCGATTCAAAATTGGTTTGTGGGAGTTTTCGGGGTCGGAAATTATGATTTTTTTTGTAAAAATAAAAAATTCAAGGCGGCAGCTCCAAAATAGTGAACAAGTTTTGTGATTATGCTACGATTCGACAAAAAATTGGTATGTGTGGGTTTTCGGGGACGAAGACTGTGAATTCAAGATGGTGGCTCCAAGATTGCAAACAAGTTTTGTAATTATGGTCCGATTCGATTCAAAATTGGTATGTGGGGGTTTTCGAGGTCGAAGATTATGGATTTTTTGTCAAAATTTATGAAATTGAGATGACGGCTCATGGAAATTTCGTTAGAGAAAAAATTAAATGGCGCTCCAAGATGGCGGACGAGATTTAGGCTTATGGTCCGATTCGATTCAAAATTGGTATGTGGGGGTTTAAGGGGTCGGAGATTATAAACTTTTCATCAAACTTCATAAATTCAAGATGGCGGATGGGTTTTGTAATTATGGCCCGATTCGATTCAAAATTGATATGTCGGGATTTTTGGGGTCGGAGGTTATGAATTCAGTCGAAGAATATTGTATTTAATTAAAATTCATGAACTGAAGATGGCAACTGCAAGATGATGGTTTAGTTAATCTTCAGATGGTCTCCTCATTGAAGGACTAGATACCTCAGAACTAACAGGAAAAAAAGCTTCATAATAACGATGCTTTAACAAAAATGCATACATTAAGACATACTTAAGTACTTAAAAGCACGAAATAAAATAATTATTGAAAATCTCTCCAAAGGCAAGCTTTTTTTCAAATGCACTGAAAAGTAAAAAAGAATTGCTTTGTATGTGTGACGTAGGTTATTCCGTAAGTTATAGATTCAAAAGCTTGTCGCTTTTTTATTCAAACTGAAAACTTAGGGCCGCAGGCTTTTGAATCTATAACTCACGGAATAACCTTCGTCACATGCCCAAAGAAATTATTTTTGACTTTTTAGTGCATTTGAATAAAAGCTTGTCTTTAAAACGTATTTTTACTAATCATTTCATTATCATACAAAAATCGAATAATCAGCAGAAACTCATTGAACTTACGTGAAGTATAGCTTAAATTACGAACAATCATCATTTAACACCCAGATTCTGTGAATACAAAACACGTTTCAAATATCTTCTGGCTTTGTCTTTAACATTTGAAAAAACTTTGCGTATGTTCAGTGTGATCTACGTAGGCCGATCATCAGAGATGTGCCTTGGTGGGATGAAGAGTGAGCCAATTAGAAAAAAGTTTGGAAACTTTTCAATAGGCTGACAAGTCTGGGACATCAGTAATACTACAAAGCGGCCTGTTTTTGACTGCAACAAGTAACTCAGAAAATACAAAAGAAGAACATGATGGCAAATGTGTGAGGAGATTACACAATTTGCCCCAGCTCAACGCCTTCAGAAAGTGAATAACATACCGACGGTAACGGTCTTATGGAAGAGCCGACCGGTGAATGAGAAGAGAACCAAAAGGAAATCATCTAGACATACTTTCCAGGGTCCAAGGTTGTTGAAGACGAACTGCAAAGTGCTCAGCTGAAAGGAGTTGTCACTAACCCAAACAGATCCAGCAGGAGCCTAGCGGAAAAATGAAATCACTACTCAAAAGATCAAATGTGCCATCTAGAGCTTCAAACCTTTGAAATCAGCCAGAACAAAGGCTGTTCAGGGCCAGTTCCATTCTTGGTCTTATAACGAAGGACTGGAGTGAGGCAGCAGTGGTGTTCATACCAAAAACTGGGAGACGTCTGGCAGACGAACCAAAGTCTCATCGCCCAATCAATTTCACCTCCGTTCTCCTGAAAACAATAACTCCATCATCAGATCACTCAAGGAGAGAACTGACACATCAATCTTCAGATGGATTCATGCAATGCTGAGAAGCAGAATCATTGTACTCGCTATCGGAGAAGAAACGGTCACAATGACAGCGAAAAAAGGTTGTTCCATCGACTTTGCTGTGGTCACTGACCGTGGATAATATGATAGTAAAGCTACATGAATCTGGAATAACGACTCAAGGATACGCGGATGACCTGGTCGTCATTATTAGGGGCACACATGATGGGATAATATAAAATCGCATGCTCTCAGCCCTGAATATAATCAGTAGCTGATGCTCGAAGGAGGACCTGAATATATATCATAGCGGAACAATGCTGATCTTTTTCACGAGGAGGCAAGAGTACAAACTGAAAGCCCCAACCCTGAATGGAACTTAGCTAACTTTCTCTGAAGGAATCAAATACCTGGTCGTTTCAATAGACCGAAGACTAACATGGCACAGGTTGGTTGGTTGGAAGCTGACGAGCCAGAGACAGGATTGGCACTTAGCTTCCCTTGACACTGCGACCAGCTGGGGTCTATTGAATCACTCTGTCGTCGGTGGTTCCTCATTCAAACAGGTTTGTGCCTTTGATGAGGTTTAGTAGCCTCTTGATAAGGTTCCTCGGATTCATGCCTGTTTCCGGGCTGATCTCTCCAAAGGTTCTGTGTCGTCTACTACTTAGGGCGTCACAGTCGAAGATAATATGAGAGGCCGTTTCCTCCTCTTCATCACATAGCCTACACTCCACGGTTTCCCCGCGTACTCTCATGGTGTTTTGGTGTTCTCTTAGGCCACAGTGTCCAGTCAACATACCTATTATTATACGTGCCTTCGTTCTGTTCAGGTTCAGAAGGTCAGCCGTCAGGGTCCGGTTTGGATGCCCTACTATGACTTTGCTGTGTATTTGCCCGACAGTTAGATCCCAATATTGTTGGTGTCTCCTTTTTATCCACTCGTCGATCAGAGTCCTGCATCGGTTTTTGCTAATCCCATGTACAGGTTCTGGCCCTGTGAATAGCGTTTCAGATGCTTGTCTAGCTAGCTGGTCCGCTTTTACGTTGCCTTCAATGCCTCTATGACCTGGCATTCAAATCAAGGTGACCTCGTTGTGTTTTTCCAGCTCGATGAGGTTCTGGAGGCAGTCCCAGACCAATTTAAACTTTATCTTTATAGAGTTGAGTGCTTTGATAGCACTTTGACAGTCAGATAGAATGTAGATGTGTTTTTTCCTTCAACTACTTTCTAGATTCTTCTGAATGCATACCATAATAGCATGTGTTTCAGCTTGGAATATCGTGGAGCATTCGCCAAGTGGTATTATGTGATCCCTTTCTGGCCTTAACCCATGTATTCCTGCTCCCGTTCCTTCAACTGTCTTTGAACCGTCTGTATACCAGACTTTGTCCGCAGTTGATTGTGATTCTATACTCGGGGCCCATCCAGATCCGTCAATTCGTGTTTCGAATGGTTTTTCGAATGAGTATAGGGGTTGCATGTAGTCTGAAATCATTTCGAGTTCTTCGATGTTGATTACATGAGTGATTCTAGTATGTCCAGTTGTTCGGATCCTCCAGTTTTTTGTTTGTTTCAGTCTGTATGCACTTATCCTGGCCTTTCCAATGACATGAAAGTCGAGGGGTTCGAGGTTCAGGATGATTTCCATTGCAGCTGTTGGAGTGCTATTCATTGCACCCGTGATACAGAGTCAGGCAAGCCTCTGGATTTTCCCAAAGTTGGTTTTCGCCTGTCTTTGATTTGTTTTTGGCCACCATGAGAGTGAGCCATAAGTTATTATTGATCTTATTACCGCTGTGTAGAGCCAGTGCATGGCTTTCGGTTTGAGGTATGGGATCTCCCATGTTTCTTCTCCGGGTGGAGGGAATTAGTGTTATTTTGTTCGGATTTGCCCTTAGGCTCTCTCTGTTACACCATTCCTCTACTGTCCTCAGTGCATTTTGCATTAGCTCTGAGGTTCTTCGAGTTTTCTTCCCTTTGATGAGGATGACCAAGTCATTTGCATACCCTTGAGAGTAATACCCTTGGTTATTCAGAGAAATTAGCAGCATGAAACAGTCATATCAACAACATTTTTCTCAAGGCTACAGTGGCAACGTTAACGGACGTGCCGAAGAGTTTTTGGGAGTATATAGGGGTTGAAGCCGAAAATGATATACGAAAATGATAACTATTATCAAACCTATGGTTCAATATGCCTCATTAATATGGTAGCCAAGAACCCAATAGTACTCACGTGCTCCACCGCAGCAATCGGTGATGCTGAATTTTTTGCCACTACACTTGTAGAAGAGGCTAAAAGTGCCTTCAGACTGCACCAGACATCAATCTTGCAAGCTGGAATTCCAATTAGACATCCGAAGATTCTGGAAAATATTCCTTCAGAATTAAGGTATAAGCCATCACATATCATGCCAGGTAGACAGGACTTTGAAGTGAATTATGAAGTGGTTATAAATAACCACCATACACTTCCAATAAACGGGCCTCAACTAGGAAGGAATGGTTTACTGATGGTTCCAAGATGGACGAAATGAGCAGCACTGGAAGCTCTTAACTTAAACACTTGTGAGTCTAGATCGACTCGAGACGGCAATCTCTCCCTGAGTCAACTGGTAACTCTGATTCTGGTGCCAGCTCACAAGGAGATCAAGGGGAATGTGAAATCGACGGGCCTTTTCGAAAAAAGAGCAAACACTCAATTTTGTAGTCCATAACCCTTCTGCGGTTTTTCCAAAGTCACAGCAAGAAAAACTTCTGGCGCTGGAAATTTGACCAGATTCAAACCCAATAGAATGAGATACTATGGCAAATACAAGAGAAAAGGCTCCTGAGTTCATCGCTAAAGGAAGCTGAACAGCGCCTCTGTAACGAGATTGCTCACCGGACATTATGCTGTGGGGTATCACAAAAAAAATGAATAGATCAGGCAATGTATTATGTTGTTACTGCGAGAACTTCACTGAAACTTCAGAACACTGGCTTTCCGGATGCCAAGCAATGTTTTGCAAAAGCAGGAGGTGAGTATTTCGACGTGGTTTCATTTGCGCTCTCAGACATCAGAAACCCAGCTCCCAGAAAACTGATACGCAAGGAATTGGAATTCCGGGTCTTGAATAAATGAAGGGTAATATACGGAAGGCCTTATAGGTCAAGGTGTGGAGAGGCTGCAGAGCCATATCGACTCACCTACAATCTACAAACTGAAGATTTTTCAACTTGAAGTTGGATCAGTAACTTGAATTTTGGTGTGCTCTCATAATATGTAATGTTTATTCTACCTAAAATATTTCCACTGCTTCAGCTTTTTCCATCGAATGGTTCGATTTGCCTTCTCATTCTGAGTTCAGACAATCTAAGTTATTTCAACTTATCTTCAACAGTTTTTGACACTGAAAAAAAATTGTGGTTTTCGAAAAAAAATAGCTTGCAAACCGTTGAGAATCAGGAAACTTAATATGTAAATCAGTTATTAGACCAGGCTATCTCCCGATGTTTCATAGATGGTCCCATTCTATACCATATGGACGTAGGCGATTTCAAATTGAAATTTGAATTCTAGAATGAGTTACTCCGGCATACCCTATCGAGTTATTCGAAAAAAATCAATGAATGCTTTATCTTGCCAAGATATCATTTGCTTCTTCAAGTATGCCATAGAAACAGAAGACAATTATAATAATTCAATGAAAAACGTAGATTCGTTTTCAATTACACAAGACAAATTATTTTCAACAAACATGAACTATGCCACCATTTATGCTCAAACATTCTATTATTATACTTTCAAAAGATTGCGCATCACCAAATCCTATATATTGAAAATGGGTGGAGAATAGACCAAATCTTTTTTTATAATCCAAAATATAAAACTCCAAAGGAGTAAGATCTGGAGATGTTGCAGGCTACAGTAATGGTCCTCAATAATTTCCCCAACAACGGTGATCGAACAAGGAAGTCAAATTGGTATCCACAGTTCTTGTATTGGGCGGTGGTTCCATGAACGTGCAACTCTAGCCAGTTGCAACTTTTCAAGGAATGTTACCATCGTATATGAAATGACGTACCTCTTGATTCGTGACCAAACAAAACATATTCGTTTGACATTATTCTTGATTGTCAACTTCTGCAGAATCCCAATGATGTCGATTTCGCCTATTGTAAACGGGTGTGATAGTATGAAATTTTAACAACCTGCGGTTGTTTTATAATTCTTTCTCAGTAAATAATCTTGAATCTATCGGCCAGCGAATGACATTCATGAACTCGTCCTGAAATGTAAACTCAATTAGAATCATGGCATTGGAATTGTTTGGAAGGAAGGCTTTTGTAGAAATTTCCGATAGCAACTCTGTGTATGCGCTGCTTTCATCGGGAAGCAAACAAGGATAGTTATGTTAGATTCATGAGCTAGTCTCAAGTTGAAATTCATGAACTGGCTCATACTCCGAGAAACGCCACCAAATTTTCTGATGAATTTGAAATCTTTTTGTTACGAAAAATCGTGTGATCTACGCCTCAATACTTGAAATGATTTAAACAATTTAAAGGCAATTTTGATAATATTAAAAGCGTATCATTAAACGAAATATCATCATTACATTTCACAGAGGTGTCGAAAACAACAATGGGGCATATGTTTCAAATAATCAAAAGGTCCAAAAACGACGATGAGGTATATAATAGGAGGGTTATTGTAACTGCCATGGGGGCATATGTTCTATATTATTAGAAGCGTCAAAGACAACGATAAATATTAGGAGGCTAATTGTTACTTTCATGGGGGTACTTGCTCTATACAATTGAAGGTGAAATAATCTTGCATGATGGATTTTCACTATTCATATAATCTGGGATTGAGGATGAATCGTCTTTCTTGAATGAAAATTATATGCCGTGCTCCATCCCTGGAGCTCTCAAATATGGAAGAAGGCAAAGACACTTCAGATATATGAGATTCAGTACTTTCAAAATCACTTTTGAGGGACGTTCAAAAATTGTTTCTACCCTCAAGAGGGCCTGATAGAGTCACATAAAGACATATCTGTAGACACCACTAGAGAGTTCTTGAAAAATGGGTGTTTGGAAAAAGCAGTATAATTTTCCATGGGCTCCCAACCTCAGGAAGAACTCATGATTGCGGGCTCTTTCTCTGCGCAATGAAGTGTGCATATCTGCAACAAGTACTTACAAGGGTTTCAATCTCAATATAACTTAGATAATTATTACCTTATGTGTTCCGTTTTCACATCCAAAGGTGATATTTTTCTTGTTCAAAAGTCACGAGCAAGTGGAGTAGTAAAACGCATTACTCAAGACTTTATAGTTTTAATGCCTACATTTCGACGAAATTCTTCTTTTTCAGGGCTACAATAAAAGGTGTGTAAATATAAAATCCTAGAGTTACAGACATGTACAACATATACATGATTGGATTATTAAAATTGTATATATGATATTATTACTGTATAAAATTGTGAAATATAAAAAGTTTGCGAAATACTAGAGAGCCCAAAACATATGTCAGAAGTATTTCAAAAGTGACAATTCTTCTACTCACCCCAAGTGTTATTTGAATAATGATGTTATTCAAATTATCAGAATTAGATTTTTCATTGAAAAAAATCATAAAATTTGTCGAGACGAGGAATACGGATGGAATGTGTGATAATAATTTTATTGGAAATCATACCCGAACAAATGGTTTGTATCGAATGAATTCGTGTTGTGGTTTTTTGGTGATTGAAGATTAAGTTTGCTTTTTTATCTTCTTCTACTAATAAGGCTGGGTTCTGTTATACCCAAAGTTGGTTTTGTGCGTGATCAAAATATTCCTATAAATTCAAATTAAATTGTAACAATTAGTCTTCAAGATAAGACCATTCTCATTGTGGGCCATTCCAAGAAATAATTTTTTACTGAGAGAATTTTCAGTATCTAAAATTCTGGTAGAATTGAAGTCAAATCGGTGGCCTACTCCAAAATTATAGGAATATTTTTGTTTTTATTTTTAGGAGCACAATCATAATGATGCTGTTTGAATCTTTGTTTCAAGTACTCTTAAGTTTGTCCAATACACACTGAATGACATGGTACATGGTATTCAATAAATGATATTACATTTTTCCATCATTGGTGTCTCATCTTTCAATTTTGAGTATATCAAATTTCTTAGTATTGTATTGTGCAATTTTTGAATTGTTGGTTTTGAACGTTTTCTCAGACTCACTGAAAGACCTGTTATTTTGAGAATCTTGAAAAATTGGCAAGAAGTTGTATCAAGGGATGAGGTGATGTGCGGTGTTATATTGTTTCCTGGAGGTTTCTGGCTCAAAATGCCGTTTATTAGGATGATGGAATAACTATCCAATAATAAGGATTATTTCATTTTCAAAAAAATTTGTAAGTGAAATTTTTCATTTGAGTTGATAAACTTTGTCTCTTGATTGTTTCATAATATTTGTCTTTTGGTGCAGGGAATGAGCTGAATCGAAGCTTGGCTATCTATCAGAGCTACAGGGTTTTTGTATAAATCTGTGATTATCATATTGCGTTCCCTAATTAATAAAATGTCTAGGAAAGGGATAGTGTTGTTTTTTTTCGACTTTCATAGTAACCGTCAACTCTGTCACAATGCTACTATATGTTAAATAATATCACATTCTTCCATCAATGGTGTCCCATCTTTCAATTTTGAGTGTATAGAATTTCTTTGAGTCTCAGTATTGTATAGTGCAATTTTCTAAATTATTGATATTTGAACGTTTTCTCAGCCTCTCTGAAAGTCCTGTTATGTTGGGAATCTTGAAAAATTGACAAGGAGTTGTATTGAGGGATAAGGTGTTGTGCGGTTATATTATTGCGGAAGTTTCTGGTTAAAATGCCGTTCATTAGGGTGAAAGGATAATTATTCAATAATGAGGATTGTTTCAGTTTCTTCAAATTTATTGAGTGAAATTTTTCTTGGTTGAGTTGATGAATTTTGTCTCTTGATTGTTGTATAATGTTTGTCTTTTGATGCAGGGGATCAGCTGAATCGAAGCTTATCTATCAGAACTACAGGGTTCTTCGTATAAATCTGTGAATGTTATATTGCCTTCTCTAATTAATAAGATATCTAGGAAAGGAAAAGTGTTGTTTTTCACAACTCTCATAGTAAACGTCAACTCTGGGACAATGCTACTGAAATGTTACGATGGTTACTTTTCGGAACTTGGGATGGCTAACAAAGTATCATCCACGTATGCATATACGAGTGGGACATTGAATGTAGATATTTTCAGTGCTTCTTTCATAACGAGGTCCATCGTCACGTCAGCTGAAATGGGGCTAATGGGATCACCCATAGGAGTACCTGTAACCTGGTTGTAAAATTCTCCATAATGAGTGAAACAATTTGTATTCAAGCAATATGTTAATGAGTTTCCAAAAGTCCCTTCATCTATCTCCGTGAATTTCATTCCATCTGTAATCTATGATATGAAATATTAGTTTGTGTGGAATATTCGTGAGTAATGATGTTCATCGAGTGATACTAAATATAGTTGGGAGGTAATGAAATTATCTTGATTTTGTTAACTACTTCCAGGGGATTTTTCACATTGTGTTCATGGGATGGAAAGTGAAATTTTGTCGAAACGTAGGCATTGAAACTGTTAAGTCTTGAGTTCTGCGTTTCACTAGTCCACTTGCTCGTTGTGACCTTTGAACGAGAAAAATATCACTTTTGGACGGGAAAACGGAACACATTCTAACTTGGAGCACCAGGAGTAGGTTTTTTTTCAGAAAAGAATAAAAGATAGATTTTCATGGCTATTTGCAACAACTAATATTGAAAATCTAAAATGTTTAATCAATATCTTGAGACACTTGTCTCTTTATACTTCTGACGGGTGTCAAGAATACAAATTGTGAGAAATACCATTTCAAGTGAACTTGGACTCAATCATAGGAAGCTTTATCATTGGATATGATATTTGATGGAAAAAAAAAGTAAATAATTTCAGAAAATATGGGCAGATTTCCACCAATATATTCACAAAAGTTGATGGATTGAACAACTTTACGAGAAGATAAAATGAAACTTATCAAATTTGTTTAAATACAATGTCTTCTTCATTGCACGTTTACTCAGTTTTCGGATGCTTGGGTTTCTTCTTTACTGGGATGAACCAGATGCATGATTTCTATTAATGTCGATTCTTATGCTCGTGAGATCTTTGTTGGTATCGTTCGAGAAGCTAATTCAATTCGATCGATTTCTCGACGACATTTCTAGGAAGAAATATACGGATCACTAGAAGGTATGATGAGGGATCATGTAAAGATTACAAAGAACCTGTAGTTTGTTAGAAAGGTTCGTTGATGATCTTGTCCAGTTCCTCTGAGTATTGGTTGAGCTTATGTTCGGCGATATTGAGATCGTCGGTATTGATTTTATTAAGTTTGAGAGGTTTGAGATCTGGTAGCTTTGATCTCTCTGGGAGATGGTCACAACATCGAAACGGTATCTGTACTGCATGATTCTTATAGGTTACGTTTCTGGATTCTTCGACGAAGTATTTTGAATGAACTCTGGTGTTACCAATGAAGGCATTGCATTGGGGTTGGAGTGTCAAGAGAGAATTGGAATTGATAATTTTCGTGATTGCCTCTCTGTTGGCACATTTGATAGTGACAGGTAGTGGATCGGATATAGAGACCAGCCAAAGATTTTGGGAAATCACTTGCACATTGTAGTCCTTTGCGTAAATCAATGTTGGTTGGCAGGAATATGGCAAAGTGGTCGTCTGTCTGAGGAGTTGAGCTTCGCAGATTGCGTTATTGTCTATTGGGTATGGAAGCACTTCTGAACAGATGTTCACACCGTGTCCTATCACTTTACAATTGTCCAGATTTTGGAGAGAGATGAACAACATTGAATCATCATCACGCGCAACGAATTTTTGGAAAGATAATAGAATGTGATGAAATCCTGTTCGGTTATCCAAAATTGGTATTGGGTACAGATGATAAAGGGTATATGTTTCTGGTTCCACAAGTGGAATTTTCAAAACAAACACGACCTCATGATCTGTTTGATACGCCTGCAATTCGATAATTTCCAGATACTGAGCGACATTAGCAAGGTGTGTCGGCAGTGGTAAATTATTTTTATTGAGTTTTTGTGATATTTCCTGAAGTGAAGAGACCAAGTCTCTGGAGGATATTATTGAGCTGTGAAGAATTTTCAAACGGGCAAAAGTAATTGAATCGGTTATATCTTCGATGGTAGATTCTAGAAATGAATAGCTTTCCATGAGCGATTCACATATTTCGAGAATTTTGATTTGCGCCACATAAAATGCCAGTCTGTCTGAAATATCCATAATTGATTTTTCTATTTCTTGAATATCTCGATTGAATGTTTCTTCATCAACCTGAAGTTTTTGAATTGTTGAGTTGAAGCTCTTGATCACGGATGTGGTAACCGAAATTTGATTTTTCAATAGGTTTTCTATCTGATGTTCGTCTTGATTGATTTTATTGATACAATCCGTGAAGTATTCACCATCAGATGCATCAAGGTTTCCCGTTATTGATTTCCAAAAAGTGCCGACGCCATTTATTAGGCCGCGTTTGGTTCTTTTTGTGAATTTTTCGGTTTCCGCAAAAATTTCTCTATATTTCAGTTGTAGCGAGGATGAAATTTGATTCAAAAGGCTAAGGTGTGTTTTGACTTGTGCTTTGAAGTAAACTACTCGTGGCTCGTCTCTTTCGAGAGAATATAATAAATTTTCTAGAATCTTATTGTTTTTATCTAAAGCTTCTTTGACGGAGGATAAATCTTTGTAAACTAAAAGGGTCCATTTTTCGTTAGTAATTTTGAGGGTTCCTTCTTCATGGAAGAAGACACCTATTGAATTGTTGATTGGGTTGATGTTGTACTGGCAATACGCTGTTGTTGACAGCAAGAGTGTCCTGAAAGAAATTAAGTTTCGTGATAGGGTTTCAATCGGTCGAAATTCACTTTGGTTTTGTTGCGAGTTTTCCAATTGACAAGCATAGCGGAATTTGGGAAAATTTCAACAATCTCAAAGGGTCCATTGAACTTATTCTCGAGTTTGTTTTTTATTTGGGATTCTTTTAGGTACACCTTGTCTCCTACTTTGTAGTCGGGAGTATTATCAGATATGGTTTTGTCGAATCTACTTTTCGATTTTTCTTTCTGTCGGTCTGTCTTGGCTCGTGCGAGTTTGTAAAAATATGACATTCTGTTGTTGAGATCTCTTACGTATTCCGCAATTAGGTTCTTTTGGTTATACAGGGTTTCTGGGGGTCTACTGGAGGTATGTCCGAATACCAATTCGTATGGGTTAAAGCCATGCGTTTTATTCTTGGTATTATTATAGCAGATTACTGCGTAGGGCAAGAGTTCTAGGGGATATTCACTGGGATTCTCTGCTTTATGAGCACGAATCATTTCAGCGAGTGTCGCATGGAACCGTTCCAGGGATCCATTCGACTGAGGGTGGTTCACACTTGAGTAAGTTAATTTGATGTCGTACAAGGCACAGAGATCTTTCAAGAGTTGACTCGTGAATTCTCGGCCATAGTCGCAATGTATCCTCAGGGGTGTTCCATAATGTTGGAAGTACACGAGGAGGGTATTTACGACAGACTTCGCGGTTTTATCCTCAATGGGATATGCTTGGGTGAACTTTGTCAGTTCATCTCTCACCGTTAAAGCATAGTATTTGCTTGGGATTTCGAATATGTCGATATTGACACGTTCGAAACATGTTCTTGGGGTTTCCGTAATGACAAGAGGGGTACTAAGATTTTTTCTGCAAACTTTGACCTTCTGGCAAATTTCGCATTTTTTCACGAAATTTTCCACGTCTTTGACAAGGCCTGGCCAGGTGTATTTTTCTTTCACTCGTCTTACTGTTTCGTTTATGCCTCGGTGCAAATTAGTTTTTCCTAAATGGCACTGATCAAGGATTATGGGGATTTGGTCCGGATCAAGGGTTTTGGTGACATTTTGGCGAATTTTCAGTTTTATCTCTTTGTCGGCAAATATGAATGAAAATATTTCCATTATTGGCAGTTCAAGATTATTTTCAATTGAGTATGGTTTCTTCAAATCGAATTTGTTTTGAGCCATGTAAATCACATAGAACATATGCTCTACTACTGATTCTGGATCATAAGGAAGGGGAATAATGAAGTATTTCCTGTCTTTAACTGATTTGCTAGCAAGTATGTTTACTCTATTATGTGAAATTTGGGTTGCTCTTCGAAAAAATCTTCAATGATTTTGTAGTGAAGAGATTCTGATTTGTTTTGCCAAAAGAAGCTAATGATGTTTTTGTGATGTTTGTCGAGGAGTTGTGAATTGTCGAACTCGATTTTGGAATAGTCAATAATTGATTTTGATTTGTACAAATTTGCGAAGGTGTCGAACTCTTGTTGTAGTGTTTCGATAGGAATTTCGGGGTAGTGTTCTGTATCGTTTTCGATTTCGTCAATATTTGTTTCGTCTTCGTCTTCTTCTCCATTTGAGGTGAACACAGATATTTTCTGTTGAAAATTTGCACATTCTTGAAAGTGATTTATTTTAATGCGAGATAGCGCGTCGGCATTTTTGTTAATTTTGCCTGGCTTGTAAACTATCTCATAGTCGTATTCCTCGAATTTTAGTCTCCAACGTGCCAGCCTACTTCCTGGGTCTTTATCGAAAAGAGCCAAGTGAGGGGTCTGTGGTCGGTGACTAATTTAAATTTTCGTCCAAAGAGATACGGGCGGACATGTTTCACTGCCCAGACGATTGCAAGAAGCTCTCTCTCAATGGTAGAGTATTTTGATTCAGCATTGCAGAGCGTTCTGGATGCAAATGCTATTGGTAAGTCCTTACCAATTGGTCCCTGTGATAGCACAGCACCAATGGCAAAAGCACTAGCATCTGTCGTGGGAAGAAAAGGTTCTTCGAAGTTGGGGTAAATGAGAACAGGGCTAGAAGTGAGTGCGTTTCTGAGTTCGTCAAATGATCGTCCGCATTCTGTGTCGAAATTGAATGGTGTGTTTTTTTGTAACAGTTTTGTTAGTGGTTTAGAAATTTTGGCAAAGTTGTGAATAAATCGTCGGTAGTAACCAGCTAGTCCTAAAAATGACTTGATTTCTTTTTGTGTTTTGGGTTCCGGAAAATTTTGGATGCATTCTACTCTAGAAGGATTCGGTTCAACTCCATCTTGGGTGATAATGTGCCCAAGATAAGCTACTTCCTTTCTCAAGAATTCGCACTTATCTGGCTGAATCTTGAGGTTGGCCTTTCGAAGTCTTTTGAACACTTCTGTGAGTCTCATTATATGTTCATGGATGGTGGGTGAATAGACGATGATGTCGTCCATGTAGACGGGGCATCGTTCGTTCTGTATACCCAAAAGAATGTTGTCCATCACACGCTGAAAAATTGATGGAGCATTCTTTAGTCCGAATGGCATACGAACGAATTCATAGTGGCCATTGTCAACGGAGAAGGCTGTTTTTTGTATGTCCTTAGGTTCGATCTCTATCTGGTGAAATCCTGATGCCAGGTCGAGAGTCGTGAAGTATTGGCATTTGCCAAGCTGATCTAAAAGATCTGATATGTTGGGCAGAGGGTATTTATCGTCTACCGTCAGCTCATTTAGTTTTCGGTAATCGATGACCACTCTCCACTTCTGTTTTCCCGAGGCATCCATCTTTTTGGGAACTACCCAAACAGGTGATGACCATGGCTGTATAATGCCTTGAGTCAGCATTTTGGAGATTTGGGTCTTTACTTCCTCTTTATGTACCTGCGGGTACCTGTAAGATTTGGTAAAGACTGGCCTAGCATCTTTTGTTTCGATACTATGTGTGATTTCATTGGTAAATGTGAGGTTATCACCTTCTAGATAGAAGATGTTCTCAAATTGCAGACATAAATCGGTAATCATCTGATTTTCCTCTTCGTTGAGGTGATCAGTTCTCAATTGGTTTTTATTTCTTCGATTCGATCAATGGGAGGTGAGTTGTTAGTTTCATAGTCTGTCGGGTTGAGATTCAATATTGTTTCGCGTATTGGAAAGGGTTCAAGTTTGATGTCTGAAAAGTCAATGTGTTTTGGGATTGCATTACTGTTGATGACCGAGGTGTAGAATAATCCATCATTGTCAATTTTTACTAGAGCATTTGGTATTCTCACCTTTTCTTTCTCCTGCGCTAGCAGTATAGCGTCAGTATTTCTAAGATCGCATTTAAGCCTAAAAATGTTCTCTATGCGGGGTTCAATATCGATTTGGTTTGGTTTTTTGATGTAAGGATTTGATTGATTTTTCTCCAAAACTTTGAACAATGAGACAGTTTTGAAATCAGTTATCAATTGCTTATTTTTTAAGTCTACTATGCAGTTATAGTGTTCCAGAAAATCTGATCCAAGTAATCCATCAAAGTCAATATCTAAGTTGTAGATATATACCTTGTGGGGATCGTCTTGTTTGAAATTAATTAGAGTCGATTCATTTATGATAATTTTTTCGTCAGTTATACCTTGTATGGTGACGTTTTCTGGGAATCTATGGCGGTATTTTTCGCATGTTTTGGGCTTGAAAATTGATATACCTGCCCCAGTATCGATTAGAATTCAGAATGTATTTGTTATGTCTTTGATATAATAAAGATTTTTAGAATTTACAGAGTACAGGGAACTCACATGAAGGATTGTTCCAGGAAGTTTATATCTGGGTGATAATCTTCGATGTTCAGGGATTGGACTTGCCTTTGAATTTCCGATATTGGGTCTATCGGTTGGTTGATTTCTGATAATTGATTCGGTGGGTGGTTTGTGCTCGGAAGTGACAGAAAATCCTGATAAGTTGAGGGGTCGTCTAGCATTTGTGTTTGATCGTATTGGTTATATTGATCATATTGGTGACTTTGATTGCTATCAGTATAGTAATCGTTATTGGTGGAGTAATAATCATTGAATTCCTGATTTGAGTTATCATCGGTATGATAATTCTGGTTTTCATGTCTCATGAAATGAGCTCTTTGCTAATTTTTGAGGCGGGTTGGGCTTGTTCTGGAATTGGGGTGCGATTGGTTGGAAATCGTTTTGGGGTCTATTCTGTTGTTGGTTCGGTTGATAGTTTGGTTGTCTTGAGAAGTTCTGATTAAGATTTGGAGAAGAATTTGGGGAGAAATTTTGAGAATTCAGTTGAATTATTTGCTGTCTGGATCGACATTCGTTGGAAGTGTGACCTACACGACCACAACTATAACAAGATCTTTGAGGTGGGGGTAATTGATTTCTTCTGATCGTTGGTTGAGGTTGTCGAGGCTGACTTGGTTTTTCATTTTTCTGATTTTCGAAATAAGATAACTGTATTTCTCTCCTAATTCTAATGTGGGCTCCAAGTAAATCAGCCGGATTTGGAGCACGTACGACTTGACCTATACGTGGTTCGAGTCCAGTTGAAAGCGTATTTAATGCCATTGTTTCTATTAGTCCGGACTGCGCTTGTTTCAGTTCTATAGAAAGACCAGATTTTTGAATACAAGCGTGCATTTTTGCATTGTGAACTTGAAGGCGATTGAAAAATGTCAGAGGCGATTCATTTGGCAGTTGTTTAATGCGTTGGAGGTCGTGAATCAATGACGTGAGATCTCGAGAATCTCCAAAGTATAGATTCAATAAATGTTTTATTTCGTGATATGTTCCAGGGTTCCTAGAACTAATTAATTGTGCAGCTCTACCTCTCAATTTGTTTTTTATGTGAATCACTAGTAAAGCTCTTTGATCTACTGTGGCCATGCGTACGCATGGTCACATGCGTTCAAAATGTATTCAAAAATATTTGGTCTCCTTCAAATTCAGGCACTATCGAAAACACTTCAGATAACTTATAGGGTTCGATTTCTGCTTGATTGACATCAATATCATTAACATCAGGCATTTTGTATCAAAATTATTGAATTGCAATATCACAAGTCTGAACAATCGAACAGTACGATTCTACTTTGATTATTGGCTGTAAAATTATCGAAATTATTTTCTAAACAGGGAATAATCAATCGATTCGATTATTATTGGAAATAGATTGTGAATCGGCAAACGAGATGATTCAAAATTGACTTACAATAATAGCACGATGCACATTCTGATCGGCTTGTTCTTGAAGTTGTCCAACCAGGGGCTTCACGAGGTGTTCCTTCCGTTGTTTTCTTCAAGTGATGACTTCTCTGAGGGTGCTCGGTCCTTTTCCTGTTGAAGGATTGGAATCCGCCGCCACTAGTTAGGGTGTCCTTTTTCTAGCAACGTTGTCAGATCCTACCGACTGCGCCAATTGTTATCTTCGTATCTTTGGAATTCACTTTTTAAGAACGGTACACAACTTTGAATACAATAATACTTTTATTTCAGAAAAATATAAAGTGTTTCTACGACTACTTGCAACTAACTAACTAGATTGAAAATATAAATGAATAATGATATCGTGAGACCACGCAGGGTCTCTTTATACCTTCTGGCCAGCGGTGTCAGCAATACAAACTTGTGGGAAATGAAATACTATATTCCGCTGACACTGCTGACTCGGATTCTAGGGAAGCTGTTATCATTGTAATATGATATTGATGGGAAGGCTTTATTCAGAATATAACATGTATATGTTGTAGATTTCTGTAACTCTAGGATCTTATATTCTCACACACCTTTTATTGAAGCCCTGAAAAAGGCGAAAATTTCAACGAAACGTAGGCACTAAAACTGTTGTTTTTTTCAACGTCCATAGTAAACGTCAACTCTGGGACAATGCTACTGAATATGTAACGAGTGGTTACTTTTTCGGAACTTGGGATAGCTAACAAAGTGTCATCTACGTATGCATATATGAATGTGATATTGAATGGAGATATTTTGAGTGCTGCTTTTATACCATGGTCCATCGTCAAGTAAGCTAGAATGGGGCTTATTGGATCACCCATAGGTGTACCTGTAACCTGGTTGTAAAATTATCCATTATAAGTAGAACAATTTGTATTAAAGCAATATGTTGATAATTTTTTAAAAATCCCCTTAATTATCTCCGTAAATTGGCTGATTCCATCGCATCTGTAATCTATAATATGAAATATTAGTTTTTGTGACATATTCGTTAATGATGATGTAACATCGAGGGATACTAATATATAGTTGGGATATAATGAATTTGTCTTGATTTTGTCAACTACTTCCATGGAATTTTCTTCATTGTGTTCATGGAAAGGGACGAGAAATTTCGCCGAAACGTAGGCATTAAAACTATATATAGTCTTGAGTAATGCGTTTTACTAGACCACTTGCTTGTTACTACACTACAAGAATAATACCTAATATTCAACTTTGAAATCCATAAATGACAGAATACAATAATGTTCTATTTTTCGGCGGAAGGGAAGTTCGAATGGTATCTGATTGAGCAAATAAACTGAAAGGGGCATATAGGGTGAACAAAATGTTTTAATAACCATGAATGGTTATTTACAGCATTTTTTTTCATTTGTTCCTTCATCTTAGAGAAAAAATCGAAAAGAATTATTGAAGCTGCAAAGTTTATGAAGCTCTATCGGAAGACCTATAGTGCCAATATTGCTGATAAAATGCAAGATTGAGATTTTTCCTAATTTTCAACAGCCCCCATTTTGAAACTACTGAACCGTTTTGTACCATCTCCAAACTTATCTGAAGCAATGATAAAATATATTCTTGGGCCCAATTTTGTTCCATTCGGTTGAAAAATGTTGCTTCCACTTTGTTGACAAATTTCGTTATTTCTGATGAAATCTACCTAAACATTGCTGTATCCGAGTGGAGTGTTTGCACTCGCAAGTTGTTGTGTCTGACTCTATATCCAAGCTAATCAGTGGCAAACCCCTCCACTGTATTAGAGATTTTTCAGACTACACTTGATAAACTAAAATTGCAGAAGTATCAAATAACAGGTACGCTAATCCCAAATCTAACTTTATCAATCGTTCTGTGGATTTCGCGGTAACTCGTCTACCGTCGCGACAGAACAAAGGCAAATTCTGTCTTTCCAGTTATGTTGAAAAAATGTGAAGAATATGCCGAAGAAATGAATGTAGACATTGAAACTCCCCGGACAGTTCCACGTCAAAATAACAGATCCAATATTCAGGGCAAATCACCAGATGCACATTTTAGGATTTCTATATTCATTTCCTTATTGATATCAAATTATAAGCTCTCTCAAAACTCGGTTCACCTCTGATAACGAATCAGCCTTCACTCTATTGAGGTTTCATTCAGCTCTCATTAAAAAGGAAATCATTCTTAGTGAAAGTCAGGTAGACAATATCTCGAAAAAAAATTGAGTTGAATATTTAGGAGCGGAATATTCTACATCGCCTCGAATGTGGAAGTAAATAGAGTTTCCTGAAGATATAATCAAACTTCCAAATGAGGAATGTAATTTTTTGACCCACATCAAAACTTGTTTATTTTTTCATAATATTCAATTGAACGGTCGTGCGGTATTCTTAAGACAGTCGAGGTTCGGCTCAGATCAGCAATGAGCAAAAAGCGCTTCTCCAGACTGGCTCTTATAACGTACACACTATACATAGGAAATGAATTGACCACCTTTAACTTGATATAATTGATCAGGTCATTAATTCATTTGGCTCAGAAAGAAGAGATTTCAAAAATGTATTAGGCTACCCTTAGTGCCTTTGTATAACATATCTTCTGCCTTGACTTTCATTCTGGTCCGAAAAAAAGAATTGGTTCATTTATATTTTCATTAAAGACCGGGAGCCCATAACACTTTTTTCATGTATCATAACTAACCGCTCACAACTATCTTGAATTCCATAAATATGTGTCCCACATCACGAAAATCGCATTGCCGTGTAGCAGGGGAACACCCTGTAAGAATATCGCCGGGATCCCGAAACGGGTTCTCACACTTGGATCAGAAAGTTTTATTCTTCAAGGGTCATAAACAGTTAAATTTATGAAGAGAGTTCAACAATAAACAGTTTTTAGAGGCATTGCCATCTGTGGCACAGGGCCGGGAAAAATCAAAGTCAAAGGCCAGAATTAGTACTTTTTGAAGAATTGTGACATCTGCAAGCTTTGGTAACTATCTCGGGGGCAAGTAGAAATCCCCAGCAGGAGTCCAAATTAGTGTGACGAGAAACTCGGACACCTTGTAAAACAATTTGTATTGTCTCGTCACGTACGAATCAAACCTTCGCAGAATGGGAATTTTTCTAAGGAAGGTCGTGTCGCGAGCACCAGAGCGACCATTTGTAATCGATTTTTTATGCGACGGAAGAATTGTTGGATTTCATTGGCGAAATGAATTAGCACTCACATGAACAATTATTTGTGTTAGATTAAGGGCTTATTAGACTGCATCGAGTCAAGGAGATGAGGTTTTTTGATCGCTTTTCTTCACATGAAAAACCGAAACTCTAATTGTACAGGGCGATCACTTTTAGCAGTCTAAAAGAGAGAATTATTGTTAGAACAACGAAAGAGTCGAATTAAGAATTCCATAAGTTCCAAGTCGTACCGCGCGAGTATCGGGGAGGCGCCACCTCTCGGAGGACGAATATCCCAGGATATCCCCACCTACGTCTGAGATTCGGATTGGTCGACAGAGGCATAACAACTTGGTTTATGATTTTTCAAAATACCACCTCATTGGTTTGGTAAATATTGCCAACACGATTTGATTAGACTAGGGGTGGAATTTACTTTTATTGCCAGCCAAAATTTTGCTGCAGTAGGGTTTTTCAGAGAAAATCGGGGGGTTGAAATTGGACGAGGTAAATCCTCGCAGAAAAATAGTCAGTTGGTTGAAAAGGGAAACATTCTCAATTAAATATTGATAGAAAGATTTTTCTGTGAATTGAAAAATCCACGATTAAAATGAAGTTATTTTTGTGAATGTCTAACAGAAAACAACTACTTCCCCGGCTAAAGCCAACGCTGGACATTGAACTACATCTGATAGATATTCTGAAAAGGCCCTAACTCAAAAGAAAAAATCTGAAATTGAAAATTTGCATTTAATTGAGAATGTTTCCCTTTTCAACATGAATACCCCACAAGAGGTTATCTTGACGATGGAAGATAGTGACTAAAGTTTATCTTTCAGTCGCAGATGATTCCACATCTGATTTTATGAACATCCTGTTTATAATTTCAACAAATCAGTCAGTTGGTGTTTCATCGTTGCTCGAGTTAGTTGACTGATCAACAAAATTGTAGACAAGTCAATAAGTTCCTTCCTTCGGTCGAACTAGAGAACAGTCAAAAAACGGGTGAATTAACGTCGACTCGTCGGGTTCACATAATTTCCAAATTTCGCTCACCGCTAACTGTGGAATTCTTGGTTCGAAGGTAGAATTGTTCAACTGTTGAAGTCATTGAGTTTCGTGAGATTTAATTTCAGAACCTATTGGTTATAGAGTGTCATCCGATCCACTTAGTTTGCTCACAAGTTCATTAGATTGTTTAATGTGTTAAAGTTTCTTTATCTAGTTTTCATTTCATACATTTCATTCACGTATTTTATCCGCTCACCAAAAATTACTCTCAAATAAAAGCCATCTTTAGAATCAGTGTTTTACTGGGTATACTGGGGAATTGGGAAAGTGTGCTCCAAGGTTAGGCGTGGACGCCGAACCCACCATCCGTATCCGTGGATACCGAGAGACGTCTTATTCCTGGGGAGAGGATTAACGAACTCAAAGGTAAGTGTCCCATATATGTGCTATCACACGTTCCTGGCATACGCTGAGATAACCACCTGTCGTCCTTCGGAAGCAAAGTGGCATATTTCGCAGAAACTCTGGCAGTTCTAAGTTTGTTTGGGCCGCCCGGTATCTTTCAATGAACTCACATTAGGGCCAACCGACAGTGAGTTATGCAATAAAGTCAATCAAAACACAACGGGGAGTTTACAATTGGGGGTCGTGTGTTATAAATTGGTGTCAGGTGTAGAAGGTATTGAAACATATTTGGCGAAAGAAAATTGATAAATGGTATCAAAGCCAGTGGGAAATATAAATTCAGAGTCAATAATTTGGGAAATGGTTTTTTTTGAAAATAAATTTTCACCGCAAGCGTTGAAATAATTGAAGTATTTTGAGAATAAATAGAAAATCTATTAGCAACCACTAGTTATGAAAATGTCCACAATTATGCTAGTAACATAAAGAGAATGAACGAAGGGATTTATCTCAGGAAACAACCCATCTTTTGCCTAATTATGAAACGATGTTAGTTCAACGACCTTAGGGCACGAGATATGTCAACTCCGACTAGGTGTGGTCGTAAAACTACATCAAGGATGTATTGTGAAATCCAGAATTCCCGTGTAAAGATAAAGAGATATCAGATCAACCGTAATTTGAAAAGAAAAACGACTTATATATATTCAAAATGAGATATAATTGAATCACTAATCGAGACAAGGAGTGGGTTACCCAGATTTTATAGGGATTAGTATTTGCATTTCTTTACAGGTATAAGTGTCGGTCAATTGAACGAAAGGGGATCAATGCAACTTTACAGACCCTATCATAAACAGTAAACCCTTCTGGATCATGCCGGAACAAGAGAAATATTTGTTCAGAGGAAAAATGGGAAAAACGGGGTGAACCATCTTAAGAAACAAAAAATTGTGGACTCCTTTGAATAATAAGATATCACGTCAAGTCGGAAAAACCATTTTGAAAGCGAGTTCGCTAAGTTAGAGTCAATAAATTAATAGCCTTATAAAGATATAAAAAACGGTGATAAGATATCGCTTTAGGGAATTTTTGTCATGAAAAATATATATCGTACAAAAGGTATTTAGTCCACAGGGAATTTTGGATTTGCAAAACGAAGAACGAAAGAAAAAAAATATAAGAGGGTTAGCATTTTTATTGGGAGCTCTTAATTAAAATTGGAACTAGTAGTTCAGGGAAAAATTATTTTTTTTCATCCACTGGCTACACACAGACACACGCACAGTGAGCGAATCATTCATGTGTGTTAATAGTCCAGTGTTTCATTGACAGATTTCGAAAAGATTACTTTGGAGAAAAGGACGGTTCAATATTGAAATGTAGAGTTACTTTGTTAGCACAGGCGATTTATGCTTGCAATACAGATATAATTTTGGATTTTTTGGGAGAAATCATAGCGTTGAGTTAATGCACATCCTCCGAAAGTAATTTTTGGGAAACAATGGCATAATTGGTATGCCACAGAAATTCCGAAGTGCACCGAAGTTTCGCCGGCAAAACAGATTATGTGATGGTTGATCGGTCAATGAAACCTACCAGCCGTCATTTCAGTATTTGGAGAGAGTGTTCTGCTTGTAGGAAATGGATAAAAAAAAGGGGGTTTAGCTGGAAGGGGTATTTCGGTTATAAACTCCATAGAGGAAAACTATAAAAAAAAAAAACAATCAACCAGCGGGCTAGAGAGAGAAACTAGGACGAGGGGTATTTTCAACGTAGAGTCGCGTTTTATGTGGGAGAAAAATAATTTTTGGCGTCCCCTCTCTCTCTACAGATATATTGCAGTGCAACCGTCTTCTTTCAGGAGGAGAGACAACTACAGCCAGAAAGCGGAAATTAACAGTTCTTTTTTTTTCAGGGGGGTCGACGAGAATTGCAATTGAATACATTTTTTTTTTGACATTGGCTTTTAGGTAGATAACTGCGGTTGTCTAAAATTTGTATAGAAATCATTTGGGGGGAACCCCTGCCTTTTTCTTTGTGGGAACTTATTTACAGGTTATTTTTTTTGTTGGTGGATTACGGTTATTTGAGTAGGGGTATCGAGGTTATGTGTTCTTGAATACGGAAGTGCAAATAGTGGATAGTGACAGAAAAGTGCCGCGAGTTGATACATGAAGTGACCATTAGAGGTTGGGTATTGGAGCATTCAAGAGTAGTGTGAAGTATTCAAGTGTGTGAACTGCGCCAAGGAAAATTAAGTGTACATAAGTGGTAAAAGACGTAGGAGCCGTAACACACAGGAGAAAAGAGTAAGCGAGTATTAGTAAGCAGCAGAAAAGGAGAAACCTAAGAAGACTGATAGAAAATGACGACCACAGTGGCGGAGACCGAAGGGATTCAAGTAGTATCCACAACAACGGCAGCAATGGCGAGCGTGTCGACAACGACCATTGGAGCGGGTAACATAATGTCAACAGCGGCTGGAGGAATGGCGGGAAGTACCTCATCAACCTACTCTGGTGGAAACGCAACATCAGCAGGGAGCTCGTTATCAGCGGTAGAGGAAATGAATTTTTACCTACGGAGACTCACCCTGGGAGACGGAGACTCACCCTGGGAGGAACCTCAGACGTAGCCCAGATCGACAGTTTTGGAGGAGGCCCGGACTACGAAATGTTCCTCAATGCAGTGCAGAGCGTTGGCACCCATTATGGTTGGACGGAGGCTCAGATAATGTGGACCGTCGAAATGAAGTTAAAAGACAAGGCCAGGGAATATTACGGAGCTCTCCTGCCAATAGAAAGACCAAGCACCATGGACCAAATGAAGAACTGGTTCCGAAGCGTCTTTGGCAGAAGACTCACTATGAGCGCCGGACAACGGGAGCTGAAACGTTGCATCCGAAACCCAGATGAAACTTTGGGGGAGTTCGCACAGCGCCTGAAGGTCATAGCCAACAAGATGTTTCCACCAAGTAGTGTCAACACTCCGGCCCAAACCTATCCCAGGGATATACTGTTGGTGAATCAATTCATGGATGGGATTGAAGGAAGGTTAGCCAACGAAGTGTCTCGGAGCGGCGAGTTTTATAGTTTAGACGAATGTCTACAGGAAGCGGAACAATGCGAAAAAGTAGTGTTTCGGATGGTACATGAGACCCGCTACGATGCACGGATATCCGCAATAAGGAGAGTGGAGACCAGAGAGGAGGTACCCTATCGTAGAGAAGGGAGGGGTGAAGCCATGGAAAACCGCTCTGAGACAAGACCTTACCAACGAAACGAACGGAGAGGAGGAAGGAATCCCCAAGGAGGCCCCAGAGATAATGGAGCGAATAGATTCCCCTACATGCGAACCCGCTGTTTACGTTGCGGTGAAGAAGGGCATCGAGCGATAGGATGTAGGAGACCAAGAAAAATGTTCTGTTACCATTGTGGGAAGGAAGGAGCACCCTGTTCTCCAAACTCCCAGCGCCCGAGCGACCAGCCCAACAGCTGAGAAGCTCGAATTTGCCCCAAAACGTTGTCATATGCCATATCAACCCCAGCCATTCCAAGTTCATCGACCTATTCATTTCCCGGACAGCCACAACATGGCTCCTGGATACTGGAGCTTCCGTGTGGCTGATAAAGGAGAAACTGCTTAAGGAATTGAATATGCCGATACACCGCGGATCGACGTCGATCATTACCGACATCTCAGGAAATGTACTCAGCAAAGAAAGATCAGTGAAAGTAACCTTTCAACTTCCGAGAGAATGCATAGAACACGACTGTATAGTGTGTGACGATGGACTGAGCTTTCCCTCGGATGGACTCCTAGGAGTGGATTTCTTGAACAAGTTCAGACCGACTTTGGATTTTCAGAAGAACTTACTAATACTCCAGGGATGCTCTGTGGTTATGTCAGATGATCACCTAATACCGAGTCACCGGACTATAGACACCAATAGTCCAGTAGTGAGGAAAGTGCCGATTGACGTGGAAACTCGTCAATTGTTTTCAGTAGGAAAGCAAATGTGTGACAATGTGGAGTGGTATTCGGGGTTCACCGGAGTGAACATAAAAAACAATTTTGGGAAATCTGACGTCAGTAAATTGTGTATTGGAACAGCGGATTCTACACCACAAGAGAATGTGGGGACCATAGATCATGGAATTGAGGAAAATGGTCCAGTAGAATCCCACACATTGGCATCAGGCCTGGTTTGTAAACCTACTGGAGATATGCGCATCGACCTCAGTTTGTCCAACCGTTCTGGCGAATTCAATATAGCCCCTATATCCGGCAATAGCCCAAAGGAACGAACCGACAACCAGACCCCCGGAATAGCTGCAGCTGACGACAAAGGAAGAAGGAACGCAGTCCCTTCTGCCGACAAGGGTAATAATTTAAAAGGTCCGAGCTTGGTCCGATTGCAGCATCAAATGTACATACCCCCATTTCATGGTTGCGACTTCGACGTCCCAGTGGATTTCCGGAATTCTAAGGGCGTAAAGGTCTGCGAACCCCTCAATCTTCCCCCTGGACTCTGCGTTGCACACTCAGTCGTAACGATCCCCCACCATAACCAAAACCATAGCAAACCCAGTATTGTCGTTCGTATCCTAAATATATCTCCAATACCGCAGACTATCGACAAGCATACTCCAATCTCAACCCTGGCAGACGTGACTGTATTAGAAGGTCAAGACATACCAGTTACGAAGAATACAATAGCACAAGTGGAATTCAACCTGCAGCATATGGAAGTGAGTGAAAAAGAAGTGTTTCAACAGTTTTTGCACAGCTATGAGGATATATTTGCCAAAACAGGAAAGCCGTTGGAAGCCACAAAGTTAGTGAAACATCGCATCGACATTGGAGACAGTGCGCCAGTATACAAGCCGCCCTATAGAGTACCTTTTCAGCAACAGCCAGTGGTACGACAACATATCGAGGAAATGCTGCAGGAGGACATCATCCGCCCTTCTGCATCTCCTTCCAGTGCCCCAGTGGTGCTGGTCGAAAAGAAGGTGAAGGAAGGAGAGGAGAAAAAATATAGGTTCTGCATCGATTTCCGAGGGCTCAACGCCGTGACCAAATGAGAATTTTTTCCTATCCCGAACATTTACGAGACTCTGGACTCTTTGGGAGGCGCAGAAGTATTCTCTACTCTGGATCTGAGCAAGGGATACTGGCAGATAGAAATGGAACCCAAGGATAGGGAGAAGACCGCATTTTCCGTCCCCTGGGGCCACTACGAGTGCAATCGGATGCCATTTGGCTTAGTCAACTCACCAGCGACGTGGATGCGTTTTATGTATGCCGTTCTAGCAGGGCTCACAGGATCCCACTGTTTCGTGTACTTGGACGACATTATCTGTTTTTCGAAGAAGAACGTTCACGAACATGTAGCCAAGCTGAGGGACATTATCGGGAGAATACGTGGAGCAGGACTCACCTTGAACCCAGACAAATGTGAATTCATGAAAACAGAAACTGCCTACTTGGGACACATAGTTTCCGGAAATGGAGTGCGACCGGACCCAGGGATAATTTCCATAGTGGAAAACTACCCAGTACCACAGAATGTGACAGATATTCGAGCCTTTCTGGGACTAGTAGGGTACTACAGGCGGTTCATCCCGGAGTTTGCACAGACTGCACTCCCGCTAACTATGCTGACCAGGAAGAATCAGGATTTCGTCTGGTCAATTGCTGCCCAAGGAGCTTTCGAAGAGCTGAAGGCCACCCTCATCCAAAAACCAATCCTGAGGTATCCCGATTTCAACAAGAAGTTCATCTTAGCCACGGACGCCTCTGGTTACGCCATCGGGATTGTCCTTAGCCAAGAGCATGAAGGACAAGAGTTACCCATAGCATATGACAGTTGAATAAGGGCGAAAAGAACTATTGTACCACGGAGCGAGAATGTTTGGCACTCGTCATTAAACATTTTAGGTGTTATTTGTATGGGACCGATTTCACTGTCTTTACGGATCACCAACCGCTGAAATGGTTGATGAACGTGAAGGAGCCAAACAACCGACTGATGAGATGGTCCCTAGCCTTATCGGAGTACACCTTCACGATCCAATATAGGCCAGGCAGGAAACACGCTAACGTAGATACGTTATCGAGGGTGAAACCTATCAGATACCTAGGAACCGAACCAACCCTGGAACCCATTTGGAACCGAGAACGCATTCGACGGAGCCAGCAGGACGACCCAGCAGTCCGAAATATCACAGGAAACGTCCTGAGGAATGATAGCCGAGACTATTATCTCGACTTAGATGGGGTATTGTATCGGAAGAGCGACGATTCCCGACACGGAGATCTACTGGTGGCCCCAACAGCATTGTTACCCGAGATAATGAAGACCTATCATGATTTGCCGATATCAGGACATACCGGGTATGACAAGACCTACGCGAGGATAGAGAAAATGTTCATTTGGCCGGGTATGAGCAAGGATATCAAGAAGTATGTGGATGCCTGTATCTCATGTGCCCAAAGAAAAACATCTCCGCATGCGAAGCCCGCCCCACTGAAACGGTTTGATATACCCTCTAAGCCATTTTATCGGATAGCGATGGATGTGGTAGGACCATTACCAGTGACGGCGCAGAAGAATAAATATTTATTGACCGTACAGGATGCTCTAACGAAATACGTGGAAGCGTTTCCGATGGAAGATCAGAAAGCTCCAACAGTGGCCAGGACCTTCGTGAAAGGAATCATTCCACGTCATGGGACGCCAAGACAAGTGCTCACAGACCTAGGAACAAATTTCACGTCGAAGATGATGGAGGAGATGTGCCAAATCCTGCGAATTCAACATTTGGAGACGACAACCTACAGACCACAGACCAACGGAGCACTGGAGCGATTCCACCGGACTTTAAAAGATCTCCTCAGTCATTACGTCAGCCCAGACCAAAGAGATTGGGACGAATGGCTCCCATTCACCATAGCCGCGTACAGCTCCATGACGCATTCAGCGACAGGAGAAAGTCCGTTCTTCCTCCTGTTCGGTAGAGATATGGATTACCCATACGACGAAATATTCAAACCTCTGCAAGTGCGATATGACGCAGACAGTAACTACATCGCGGAATTCATGCAGAGGATGAAGATAGCCCATCGGAATGCCATCCAAACGATTGAAGCGACGACAGATAGAGTCCATGGGCAATTCAACACGAAAGCCAAGGAACCAGGATTCGGCATCGGCGATAGGGTATACCTATACCAACCGGCTATACAAGCGGGCTTAACCAGCAAATTAGCAAAGAAATGGATGGGACCATATCGCATAACGCATCTACGAGGGGTGAACGCCAGGATAGAAGAGATACATGGCAGAAAAGAGCAACTGGTCCATGTCAACAGACTGAAGCGATGTTTGGCCACCGAAGATCCGAGAGACCAATTAGGTAATGTCGCGACGAGGTTTCGAACACATAATCGACAGCCGCCCCGAAGAGCGGAAGTCCAAACTGTAAGTGGAGCCGGTCTCCAGGTAGCAAGGGGAAATAAGAAGGCAGGTGGTTGGGGGATTAATAAGTCTGTTTCAGCCTCAACGGGAGAAGCCAATAGGTCAGGGGAAAAACTGACGACAGGACAACCAGAGTTTCCACCCGCAGAGGAGCCAACATCATCAGGTCATCCCAGGGAGGTGACTGCAACAACAGGACCGCCAGAGGACTTTGAGGGACCAATCACGAGGACCCAGGGAACTACTGGTACACCAAGGACCCCAACAACCGGAGCTGAGGCAGGTGCCAGAATGGAAGGGACTACTCTGCCAAACCTGGAACGGAGAGCCAACGTAGGGGAGGAACCGACATGGACTCCAGATAGTACGAGAAGGCACACCCAGAGCCACGTCCCAGTTCCTGAGCACCCATGGATACGGCAGAGCAGAATCTAGAACCGGGGGAGTATTAGTTTTATCATGTAGTATAGTTTGGAGTTCAAGTAGCTTTTGTTCGTGCATGGTAACCTTTGTTACGTAGACATAGTCAAAGTTGATGAGAAATTGAAATGTTGTTGAAATTTCAGGAAGGAGAGCGGTACCGGATTATGGAACTGAGGTTGGATATGGGTGGAGAGGACTGTTCACACCCGCTTTCTGGAATCAGGAAAGAGGAGGCCTATCAAGAGGAGCTGAACAACCCGGCGGACCCCGAGCGGACTTGAAGGAGGAATAGTATCTCCCCAACCCCATCAGTCATCAGGGAAGGAGTCCAGTATCGCAAGACCTCGTAGTATTTAAGCATCAATAGTTTGGGTAGTTTTGACGTGCCGATTTATTTCGCTAAAGAAAAAAATAACGTCCCGTCTAAAGGGGGGAGGTGTGTAGCAAAAACTTAGGGAGCACCCTGTAAGAATATCGCCGGGATCCCGAAACATGTTCTCACACTTGGATCAGAAAGTTTTATTTTTCAAGGGTCATAAACAGTTAAATTCATGAAGAGAGTTCAACAATAAACAGTTTTTAGAGGCATTGCCATCTGTGGCACAGGGCCGGGAAAAATCAAAGTCAAAGGCCAGAATTAGTACTTTTTGAAAAATTGTGACATCTGCGAGCTTTGGTAACTATCTCGGGGGCAAGTAGAAATCCCCAGCAGGGGTCCAAATTAGTGTGACGAGAAACTCGGACCCCTTGTAAAACAATTCATATTGTCTCGTCACGTACGAATCAAACCTTCGCAGAATGGGAATTTTTCTGAGGAAGATCGTGATCGTGATGTGACGGTGCTGCCATCTATGAAAATGTGACAGACCAAGTCGTGACGTCACAGCCACTTTGATTATTGAATGAAAAACGACTGTTGTCACTTTGATTATTTTTTCAGTTTTTTTCTCAAGTATTTTCTTTTTTTTCAACTTTTTTTATCAACTTTATTTTTTTAGTTTTTTTCTCAAGTATTTTCAACTTTTTTTTTTCTCAAGTATTTTCAACTTTTTTTCTCAACTTTTTTTCTCAACTTTATTTTATTTTATTTTTTCCTTTGGGAACTCAACCCCACCTGAAAGAGAAAAAGGGGGAAAGGAGAGTTGGACAGAAACACTGAAATACACACATACATTTATTGAAGACATAAATCCTTCTCAACTTTCATTCGATAATAGAAAAGGAATTCTTTCAATGCATTAGTCATCATATCTTCTGTTGAAAGTTCACATAGTTTTTGGAAAAAATCCAATCTCCCGAAACATACTTGCGGTTGATTGATGAAAAATGTATTTATAACCTCAATTATATTTTTATAATTAACACAAAAGTTTATATTCTCCAACATGGTCACTCGATCGGACACCAAGCTTCGGTGGACTCGTATCAGCTGTTCGACTTCGTCCTCGTTGAGAAGGAAGTGCACTCCGTGTTTTTCAACTTGAACATATTTGCAATCTTCCCAAACCGATTGCGTAACTTTGCAATAGTCTCTACACAGGTATTCCACATCATCGTTCAGATCGGGAGGATATAGGGGAAGCGGGCTCCAAAAGAAGTCATCCCTAAGGGTTGCCAATCGTTCGGTGAACAGGCCCCATTCTTCGGTGCTGAACGATATTTTCTTGAACTGGTACAACGGACTTAGAAATATGGCTACGCCAAAGGTTCTTGCAGGTGACAATCCAATTCTCAGCTCATAGCCAGTCATGGGAAAGGAGGTTTCCAATAGGAAGTGGTCCTTCAATTTTGCTGCCATTTCGAAACCGTCGCACATGTCATCTATCTGCTGATTGTAATTTTCAGGTGATAGCGGTGAAACGGGGCTGGCGAACGTTATAATTGACAAATCGCTCGAACAATAACCCTGCTTGTATGGGAAGACGGACCGCATATGGTTCCTCACCTGATTGTAACTTACAGCTGATAGCGGAAGCTTAGACGATGACGACTGATGACTGACGCCGTCTCGTTGCCGTGAAATGAATGAATAAGGTTTCCCCCACCACCACCACCACCCACGCCAGACATGTCATAGCTTATAGCCGCCGTCGCCGATGCTAAACTATTGCATCATCCTCTATCCAGCTGTTGTGCGTGTTATCGAAACCGAGCCATTCAATGTACATCTTCTTTCCTTGTCTTCTCAATACTTTTTCCACGAGATAGATATCGGGATTCGCGGTTTTTTGCAATTCTTGTTCGTAAAAAACCCCCTTAATGGGTGTACCGTATATATCTTCGAGCATATACGTATTTGGATAGCCTATTCGAACACGAGCTATTTTGAATAATTTCGTTGTACAATTGGGCGTATAACCTTTTTGAAAAATATGCTTTGTCTTGGAAATGCAAACAATGTCCCCCACTTTGAATTTTTGCGGTTCAACGCATTTTCCCCAACGATTCGCTCGATAAATTCGATGTAGAATACGGCTTTCGTTCTGTTTGTTCACCTCATTCGGTTGGAATTTAATTTTTGTATGTTCGGTGTCATTGTAATTTTTTGTGATTTCCGGCAGTATGTCTATCCATTTGTATGTACCGTTCAAACTAAAGTATTTGTACAATTGGGACTTTAGCGTTCTGATTACACGCTCAGCTATGGCCGCTTTCATCACCGTAAACGTATTGTAGTGATTGATTTCGCGTTTTTCCAATAAACTTTGAAATTTAACATTGAAAAATTCCGTACCTTTATCGGTTTGTAGATTTTTCGGACACCGTTTCGTATGATTCGATATATCATTGAAAGTTTTGGTGATTTCCTCCCCCGTTTTGGATTTTAGAGGACGAGTCCACAAAAATTTGGAAAAACAGTCGATGACGACCATAATCATTTTAAAACCCCCATTATCTGAAGAAAACATTCTCATTTCGGCCAAGTCCATTTGCCATAGATCGTCCAAACCTTTAATTGCCGTAGGTCGCCAAAAATAATTTTTTCTAGCCGGTTTATGGAGTTCTGCAACAACTTGAGCTTTCGACATCTTCAACGAGAAGGTTCGATATCGTACGAATACATTGTATTTATTCTTTCTTTGATTTTAAACAGATGCTTGGACAATTCCGTAATTTTACCCTCCAAAAGATTCATTCGATCCGAATCGATTTTCATATCGGCAGCCATTTTCTTGATGGCGTCCGAAGTTGCCGTGTCTTGTACAGATACGCGAGTCGAAATTTCTTTATAGTGTTTACGAAGTGTTTTCTTTGTTTGAAGAATGACATCATTCATGGATATTAGCGGAGTTTCAGCCGATGTGGCAACGTCGCGTTGCAGTTGAGACTTTAATTCAGACCCAGTGGTGTCCACGTATTTTTTGGTAGCCGCATCACTGTCAAACGTAGGATCTTTTGAATTACATATTTTCAAGTTATCCATGTCGATATCGCCTTCAGGGGTGTGCGGTAGAGAGGGGGTACGAGACAACATCGGTAGTTCCCTCTTACGCCCTCCACTACCACCACCAGAACGATGACCGAATTTGTCGACACTCATGATGCGAATGAGTCTAATGCGCATGTCATTACTCTATATAACCGGCTTCACGGAGTTCATTGATGATGGAGACGATTTCTTTTCGATGTGAATAATCATTTCCAGCTATCTGATTGGCTACCAAAAGTCTCAAACGATCCACCAATTCGTTGGGATCGTCCCAATAGACATAATCCGTTGGGTTGTCATTGTATATCAATTTATCCAATATGTCTCGGTAGTCGTTCAAGTCATCTTCGCTATAGTTCCGGGGCCTGGTGTAAAATATCAGTTGATATAGTCCGGGGGTTTATTCAAATTTTTGAAGTCCCGTTTCGATGTATCCTTCTTCAAAGCGGATTGACTTGGATCCCAAAAACCAACCGGGAGAGCTAACGTCATACACAGGTCCATATACCTTATCCATACGTTTGTCATTTCTCCAATGTTGAGCGATGTATTCACGTGACATGATGGGATATCGATTGAGATGTTCGTTCATTACAGCTGCAGGAAAATTCCGTGGCAACATGCTGTCATTGTCAGAATAATATTCTTCGTCACTGCTTCTCTCGCTTTGAGAATTCTCTTCTTCTTCTTCTTCATCTTCTCCTTCTGACTCATGTTCATCTTTAACTTCAGGTTGCTCCTCCTTCTTGACTTTGAAAATGGATTTATTCAGGGTTTTCGAAGACTTGGCAATTTGTTGTAGCGGTTGAGATATCGGTTTGAAAAGTTTAGTCAGCGTGTCGTCTTGTTCGTGTTTTCCAAGTTTCAGGGTTAGGTACCTTCTCCTCATGCTTCGTCGAATTTCCGACAATTTTTTGTCGCGCATGGCTTAAACGACCTTCTCGTCCGACATCTCGACGTTGAATGACGTGAAGCGTCACGCAACTACACTTCTATATACATGTCGAAGTTTTTGCGGTACCTGCCATTGTTCAAGTCAAAGTCCTTGACTATGACAAGGGCATCGTATTGGCTTTGAGACCAACATTCCGAACACAGCTTTTTGAATTGTTCGAAAGTCATGTCGGGGGAAACGTGCTCATCGAAAACGTGTCGCAAGTTGATTTCGCCCTGTTTGAAGAGCGCAATCATATTGCAGTTGTCACATATCAGCTGTTTGGGCACTTTCGAATAAGTCTGACAGAGATAGATGGCATCGATGTGTTTGTGTCTGCACATTGAGAAATATTCGCGAATTTTCTGTTGTCCATCACAGGCCACATCGTCAAAGATGAATATAGAGTGAGATCGGGCATCTTCCATAGAGATGATTCCATCGTTGTCTCTGTATGGGAAATAGCCCACATCTTCTACACCGCTCAGCGCTTCTTCTAGGAATTGATATTTGGGCTGATACAAGGATTTCGTATAGACGTAGATTTGCGAATTTGGGGCCATTGTCATTCGCCAACAACGACATCAAAAGGTTTGTTTTTCTTGATCCGCTAGGACCACAGATAACAGCTCGGAAGGAATTTGGCAATAGGCTGCCATGTTTACTTCCCCCTCCATCACCACCGCCGCCTCTATGCCCCACATCGTAAACGTCAAAGTTTTCGATGGAAAGCGTGTCTCTTGCTGAACGATCTCCATGTTTTGATCGCAATCTACAGGGTGATCGTTATATATCTTCTCTTGGTTGGTTATCCTTTTCAGTACTGTACCCCTTCTTTGGTCTCCATTTTATCTTTGGAAACAATTTGGAAATTATATTCTTGTATTTCCATGAACTATTACCATTAGTTCTTCCATCAGTTCTCTTGTGTGCATTGGTTAGCATCAAAATCGTTTTATAGTTTAGAATATCCTGTTCGGTGAAATTTGTGGGTTGCTTTTTGGTTAGGAGTTCTTTCAACCCATCGGTCAGTTCATAGGTATCTCGACCCAGTTTTAAGGTATTACCTTCAGTTATTATTGGTTCTCTTCCAATGAAATACTTCAATCCGTTCAGACGGACGCCATAACAGTTGGGATCAGGTACTAGCATAGACATGTTTACACTTCAACGTCTCAACTGCAACTGACACTCGCTGCCACATCAATCATGTTTATAGAAAAATCTCCATCTCGGTCCACCTCGGGACACCTCGGGACACCTCGGGACACCTCGGGACACCTCGGGATACATGGGGACACATGGGGACACATGGGGACACATGGGGACACATGGGGACACATGGGGACACATGGGGATACATGGGGACACATGGGGACACATGGGGACACATGGGGACACATGGGGACACATGGGGACACATGGGGGTACCGGAGGGGTAACCACTTGCACATATCTCTATATAACTAGTGATGTCATCGCTGTGACGTCAGTCTTCATGTTGGTGTACGAGGGTGAAGGTGTGCTCAACAGTCTGATAAACAAGCTCCCGTTCGAAGCTCATCTCCTAGGTGGCTATCAGTATTGTGGACGTAAGTTTCATATACCTATAGTATTTCGGTGCCATCGAATGCAATTTTTTTATTTCGGTGCTCTCGAATGCATTTAATTATCATTATTACAGCTGAAACAAGGCTACAAGAACGGTTAGCACGAGGCGATCCCGGTATCAATCCATTGGACGTTGCTTGCAAACATCACGACATTGCTTATTCGCAGAGCAAATTGCGTGAAGATAGACACAAGGCGGATAAAGTGCTCGAAGATAGAGCTTGGGAACGAGTCAAAGCCAAAGATTCGGGTTTTGGAGAACGTGCGAACGCTCTCCCCGTCACCGGAGCCATGAAAGCTAAGAGAAATCTCGGTATGGGCATGCGCAGTAAGGCCTCATTCAAACGACATGTTATCGAAAAAATCGCCAAGTCCCTGAAACCGTCTCCCACATTGAAACGGGCCGCATCTAATGCTCTGAAAGCAGCTCGAGTGGCCATCAAGAAATTGGGTGGGAAACGACGATTCAAAGTACCCCGCATAATACCTTTCGAAGCAAAGTCAGGTGGTGTCCTACCACTGATACCGATATTCGCTGGTCTTAGTGCTTTGGGAGCACTGAACGGCGGAGCATCAGCCATTGCCAAAACGGTCGTGGATGCTAAGAATGCCCAGAAGAAAATGGAAGAGGATAAACGTCATCACAAGGCCATGGAATCCATAGGCAAGGGGTTGTACGTGAGAAAGAATGTCAAGGGTGGCTATGGACTCTTCTTGAAGAAATAAAAAACTCCCAATAAAGCTACCCGATAGAGCGCTGTACGACATCGATATCGTGCGATATGCCAAACAATTGAAAATCCCGCCCTTTCGAGGAGTGTTCATGCGCGACACCATGCCATCTAGCGGTCCTCGAAAGAACGAATGTGCCATCGTCAACATGGACCTGTCACGAAACAGCGGTACTCATTGGGTAGCTTATAGAAAAACCAACGATACAGTAGAGTATTTCGATTCGTTTGGGAATTTGAAACCGATGCTGGAATTGTTCAGATATTTGAATGGCGGTAGCAGCGGCAAAGTCAGGATTTTCTACAACAACCGTCAATATCAGACTTATGATGAAATAAATTGTGGTCATCTGTGTTTGAAATTTCTAATGTCTGAATAAATAATGTATGATTGAAAGTATGTGTATTTAAATGCTGTCACAGCAGCGGTGGTGTCATTCGTCATCATGTCGCTGTTGCTGAGAGTTAACAGTCACAATCACGTGTTCTCCTTTTGTCCTCGCACCCCTATCGAATTGAATGCGAAAAAAGAATATGAGTTGTCGCTTCGATCTTTTCACTCGTACAATACCATACCGAACATTGAAAAGGGTCGGAAATTCCGCTATTACGATACATCTAACGTGTTGCGTACCATTGAATTTCCGCAAGGGTGTTATGAAATTGCCGATATTGAGGCGTTCATACAGAAAGAGATGGCGCTACCTGCGGAAGACCGCGAAGCCGCCTTCTCTCGAACCCAACAATAATACGTTAAAGTGTGAGATTTTCAGTAAATACTTTGCCATTTCATTCGTGGAGACGGATAGCATAGGGGTTACATTGAGATTTTCTCCGAGGGTGCTTCAAACGAACGAAATGCATTATTCCGATCCACCTGTAAACATTATAAAGGTGTCGACATTACGGTTCGAGTGCAGTGTTACTTCGGGAGCCTTCGATGGTGACACGCCTGCGCACACGATCTATGAATTTCTCATAGCATCCGACCCCGGTTACGCGATAGACGAAAAACCTTCGAATTTACTCTATCTACCTGTAATACCGCAACGTGAAATCCACAACATTACGGTGTTGGTGGTCGATCAAGACGGTAGGCCTGTGGATTTTCAAGGGGAAAAAAGTACTTTGGTTTTGGAACTCAGAGTCGCGAGAACCAAATGGGATTAATAATAGACAGTGGCAGCAGCAGAGGCAGCGGTAGTAATAAAAGGGGTGCGAGTGACGTCACGACGTCATTATTGCAGAAACCTCCAAGCGAGCGGGTCGTGCAGCAGCAGTTAACCTCTTCGAATGAATCCTTTCTCCGTTCCATCGATTTAAAATTGATCCATCAGAATGAACTTCAAAAGAAGAAGAGACAACGATGATGCTTCCATCTCAGCACCCATGTTCGATTTGTATCGATCGCCGAAATTTGACGAGTCCATTCGTAAAGCCGAATACAAAACTTATACTCCGTTCGTGAAGGCATTCAATTGCAACGATATCGTGGAATTTTGCATCAATCAGGTGGACTCGTTTTTTGCCATGAGTTCATCTCTGCTACTGATTAAAGGTAGACTTGAATTAAATAATGGGGGAGGTAACGTTACATTGGCCCCTAATGTGGGTGCTTTCCTTTTCGATTCTTGCACTTATAGCGAGAGTGCTCGGGAAATTGAATCGTTTCGAGATCCGGGAATTGTGAGTACCATTAGAGGTCTATTATCTTACGAACCTACGGATTCTCAGCATTTGGCTATAGGCGGTTCCAATTACCCCAATTTCCCTTTTTTGAATGGAGATGACAATTCTTTCAGTCTTCTCGTACCGCTCCGTCATATTCTCAATGTTTTCAACGATTATCCGCTGATTACGTGTGGACGTCAAACTCTACGATTTGTCAGAGCCCGAAATGATAATGATTGTGTCATTATACGTGAGGCAGGTAATAATGCGGTGGGAACGACTACGGCTCGAATTGTGATTGATAGTATTGAATTGAAAGTCAAACACATTTTCCTAATGCGGAAATAAAGAAAATTGATGAGGTCTATACAGACAGACAGACCGATAGTGAAACCGTTCCGAGAATGGGAATTGGACGAATTGCCTTCGATAACGCAAAATGCTCAACGTGAAATATGGTCGGTTAAGACGAGTACCAGTGTTGAAAGGCCACGCTATGTCATCGTGTGTTTCCAAACTAATGTACGAGATAACGTTTCCGTCGATCCTACCACCTTCCAACATGTCAACATTCAAAATATACGTTTGTCTTTGAACGGTGACTATTGGCCCAACGAACGTCTACACTTGAATTTCGCTAATAATCACTATACCGAAGCGCATTTCAACTATACGGAATTTCTCGGCAGCTATACGAATTCCATGAAAAAGTCCGCTCTTTTGGATTACCTCGGTTTCAAATATCGCGCCTTATTCGTCATCGATTGTTCAAAACAGGAAGAAACTATGAAATCCGGTACGGTTGACGTACGATTGGATATCGAATCGAGCGCGGGATTCCCCGATCGGACTCGTGTCTATTGCATCATCATTCACGATTGCATGATGGAATATCATCCCCTCTCCGAAACGATGAGAAGCCTGACATAGATCGCTACGGCGCGGCGGCGGCGTTCATTCATCATCCAGCCATCATGCGTATTGCATTCGTTGACATTCAAGCCTTCCAAGTCAATGGCATCTTCTATCCAAAGGAGGTGTCCATAATCGTCGGCAGTCAGCGACACAACTTTCTGTTCAAGACACCTGTGCCGTATACCAACCTGGATGCTCAAGACCGCCGCACCGTAAGATATTTGGAAAAATCGATGCATGGCATTCCATACGACACCGGCTACATAGCTTATGAAGACATGGATGACATCCTACTGAGACACCTATTTTACCAGGCTGATCGGATTCATGTGAGAGGGAACCAAAAATACGATTTCCTCAAAGAAAAATTGCTGGAAATGGGATTGTCGTACCAAGTGGATATCTACGATGTGGCCTTCTATGATTCAAGCCATTGTTCGACAGACAAATTCGAGCCTACCCTGGACCACTATCCCTACCACAACACCGGGAAGTTCATGTGTGCCCAGAGGAACACCCAATATCTTCTCCAATGGCTGTGTACATATATTTTACCAAATTAAGTTTTCATTTAGAATTGTTTTTTTAGGAAATAAATATGTATGTGTGTATTTCAGTGTTTCCATCTCTCCTTTCTCCCTTTGTCTCTTTCAGGTGAGGTTGAGTTCCCAATTGAAATCAATAAAATTGAAAAAAATTAAGTTGAGAAAAAAAGTTGAGAAAAAAGTTGAGAAAAAAAAGTTGAGAAAAAAGTTGAAAATACTTGAGAAAAAATTAAAAAAAGTTGAGAAAAAAAAAAGCCAAGTTTGAAATGAAAAACAAAGAGGGGAAACCGTCAGAGGTATCTCTCTCTCTCTCACACCCACACATGGTATACGTGGCTCACGTCACGTACACCGTTTGTGAAATAAAAGTCGGGTTAGACTCTCTATTCATTTATTTTGATATTGCATGACGATTCCAAGCTTCTTTTCACAGTTTTGAATAGGAATTTCGCCAAAGCAAAAAACATTATGGTTATAACAACACATGAGAGTACAAAAATCTTATATATTTCATGTTCCAAGGGTGGTAGTATTGGTGGTGGTGGTGACGGCGTTGGTGACGTCATCGCTACTGCTGCCGTTGGAAGCCTTCTCCATGGCATAACTGTACTTGTAGAATCATTCATTTCAAACTTGAGCTGATATTTCTCGATTATGGTGGTGTTGTTATCGTCTTCGAGGTGGGGTGGCAGGTCTGTGGTGGAGAATTACCTTCGAAGTCCTGCTGTTTGATTCATTGGAATCCAAGACTGATTGCCATCTTCGAAAGAAACCGCTAATTCTCGTACATCATCATCATACGGTATGTCTACGTATAAGATGGTGTTCAGAATCAAAGTCACTAGTATTATTTGAATCATATTTGGTTGATGGTTTTGTCGTGCAGAGATTCAATTTTTCAATTTTCTTGTGACGTTTCGTTTCTCTTCATAAAACTGCAACTCTTCGTTCAGAGCTCTGACTTTTCAATGAAACTGTTCCAATTTTCGTGTGGTGTTCAGAATCAAAGTCACTAGTATTATTTGAATCATATTTCGATGTTGATGGTTTTGTCGTGCAGAGATTCAACTTCTTCAATTTTCTTGTGACGTTTCGTTTCTCTTCATAAAACTGCAACTCTTCGTTCAGAGCTCTGACTTTTCAATGAAACTGTTTCAATTTCCGTGTATACTCCTCTGTCATCGACAACATAACCTCAACTGACGTCATTTCAACAAAAAACTCCAATATATACTTGTTTCGTTCTCCTCCTCCTCCTCTGAACACTCTTTCGATCCACCCTGTATATTTGGTGACGTTTTAAAAGTTATCCCACACACACGTCTCGCTTCCATGTCGCCGACAGTGCCTTAGCCAGCTTAGATACAAATACGAATAGTAATCATATGACTTAGAATGAAGTTATCCCACGGTTCGAGCGTGCAGCTGCATACTCTCTCATCTTGTTAATGTAAACAAACTCTTTCACAAAGGATGCCGCCGATATCTTATCTCAGTTAATGTAAACAAAGGATGCCGCCGATATCCGGTCGCTTAAATAAACAACTAGAGGAAAGTGCTGACGTAGATAATATTCCTGCAAAGACTTGTCGGTTGAGTCATGGCCGCATCATCACTGCTGACTCCTCCCACTTTCCAAAATGGCCGCCGCCATTCACTGATCACGTGACACTTCTGTCATTCAGTCTTCCTCCCAACCAATGCCGTTGACGGATATTGGTTGACACCCCCATTTCAATATGCTGCTCGGCTATTGGATAGCGGCCGGCGGCTATCACCACTCCCACGACCTATCACAGCTCTCCCCACCCCCACCCACACCCCCCCCTTTTTCCCTACCCACAAACAACCACCACCCCCCACCCCTCTCATGAAACCGCCATTTTGTGGTGGTGCGGGTGGCGGGAGTAACCGATGAGCGGAGAGGTGGGCTCAGACTGACATAGCGCTACTACTCGCATGGTAAATGAAAAATTACGAGATGTACCATACTGACTAGATAATTAATATATTTTGATTTTCTGGGATTGAACGTTGCCAGAAATCGGTAAAGTTGTAAGAAAATTGTTAAAATTTTAATGACAAGGTGCACTTCTGACGATTTCGTTCTCACATTATTTATGGCTCGAAAAAGCTGTACATGAAATGCCAGAAAATGAAATGATGGCTAAGTATATAAGAAATGATAGTATCGCCAGAAGTTGGTGAAACGGAAAGCAAGTCTTTAAAATATAAATAATAAATTGCAGTTCGAGCAATTTACTTTTTTCATCATTGAGGTATACTCTTAGTCGACTATATTGAAGGAGGCTGAGTGAGGAAAATGCCCAAAAATCCCAAATAAATTATTATTTCCTGTGAGCGCTGAGTTTAAACGAGTGTGCGAGTGTATATACGTATACAGTGTAAGAGTCCCTCCGTCAAGCGTCAGTCAGTCTGTAGTTGTTTCGTACACAACATATTTTGTTTAAAACGCGAAATATAGCCTCTGAACCATTTTCTGTGTTATTTTATTCGCCGAAGACCAGTTGAACGAATCCAGAGGATTGGATATTCGTATTGCTTTAAATTTAAAATATTCGGATATTACTTCGCCCACTAGTGCAACGAAAACAAATGGCTATCTATCATTTGTTATGCTGTAAGAATTTTCCAGCAATGCAACGGAAAAATTTCGTTAAATATAATTCTGAGATTTAATTTCGATTTAAAATAATAATATATAATAATAAATTCAAAATATATTCATTATCTAGTCAGTACGGTACATCCGGTAATTCGTCATTTACAATGCATCTCATTCTGAGTTCCAAGAATAAAATGGGAAAACACTCCGTACGCCCCCGTGAATTGGCAGTGGGAGATCGCCTTGCAATGTTTCGCTATACATTATGTGAAAATAAATTATCTCAAGTCAAATAAACCTATTTATCCCTGCCAGCTATTCGCTTGTGAAAAAGATCTATAAGTTGATGATAAAAGAACATTTGAAATTCATGCATAATATTTTCTTTCGACAAATTCGAGCTATTTTTACACGCTTTTATTAGCTTCACTTGTATGTTTTTTGTTTGTTTGTTTGTTTGTTTGTAACCGACTCCTTTGGGCGCGATTTTGACCCACTTCCAGACGTCCGAATGATTTGAAATTTGGCAGGTGTACATAATTCCGGTGACAATGCATTAAGAAATTTTTGTGTGAAGTAAAAAGGAAATGGCGGCTCCAATATGGCGTACGAGTTTTGTGATTATGGTCCGATTCGCATCAAATTTGGTATCTAATGGTTTTCGTGGTCGGAAATTATGATTCATTTGTCAAAACTTGGAAAAATTTGAGATGGCGGCTCCAAAATGATGGACGAATTTTGTGATTATGGTCTGATTACATTCAAAATTGGTATGTGGGGGTTTTTTGGGGTCGAATATCATGATTCCTTTGTGAAAATTGGAAAATTCGAAATGGCGGCCGAGTTTTGTGATTATAGTCTGATTCATTCAAAATTGGGTATGTGGAGGGTTTTTGGAGTCGAATATCATGATTCTTCTGAAAAAATTGAAAAATTCAAGATGGCGGCTTTAAAATGGCGGCCGAGTTTTGTGATTATGGTCTGATTCTATTAAAATTGGTATGTGGGGGTTTTTGGGGTCGAATATTATGATTCTTTTGTGAAAATTGAAAAATTCAAGATGGCGGCTTTGAAATGGCGGCCAAGTTTTGTGATTATGGTCTGATTATATTCAAAATTGGTATGTGGGGGTTTTTGGGGTCGAAGATTATGATTACCTAATTTGATAAGATTATTCCATTTTTTTATTTGCAAAAGAATAATAAAAATGATAGTTAAAAAAAAATTGAAAAACACGCTTGCATAAATAAACCACACTGAAAAGTAGGAAATAAATAATAGTTTAAAAAAACTAAAAAACACGCTTTTATAGAAAACCAGACTCAAAAAATGGGAAATAAGAAAAGAATGTATTTTATTTAAAAAAAAGCGTGGGGTGTATGGTATCAATAATTATATAGTACATTACACACCAAGGCGATACCATGCACCCCACGCTTTTTTTTAAATAAAATACATGTTTTTCTTATTTTCTATTTTTTAAGTCGGGTTTTCTATAATAGCGTGTTTTTTAGTTTTTTTAAATTTGGGAAAAGCACGTCAAAAACCCAGGTACAGAAAAATTTTCAGCAGTCTTTGGCCGCCGCGCAGCAAGTCATGCTCTGTAAAAATGCTGTTTTGTGTTTCGAGGGGTTGTGAGGGTAAATGTTCCGCTATGATCCATTTCGATAGCGTATAGAAGTTTTTGTAGTTGATTTGAGTGTAATGGAAAATTGAAAAGACAATTCGTGACCCAGCTCGGAAACGAACGCGGGTCCATGTAGTTTGAAAGCGAAAGTCCATCTTCGTGAGCTACTAGGCTATCTTGAATTGATGAAGTGTTTTAAATTATCTGAGCGCTGCGAAAATTATTCTCAACGCGTTTGATCGTCCGCCCCCGTTTACCACCCCGGGACTGATTTCTGTCTGCTTGTCAGTTAGCAAGGCAGGTTTCCATCAAAAAAATTTCCTTGTACCTTATAACTTTTCATTTTTATAGCAAGCTCCCCGTCTACTATGATTATAAAGTGATGTTGATTAGTTTATTAAGTGGGTAAACTAATATTTGTAGTGTGAAACTTGGGATCTGCAATGAATGCTTGGAAAGAAAGCTGATGAAATGGTATGATAGGATCAACACGGATGAAAGAATGTGAATATACAGGGTGAGTCAGAAGTACTTCGACAAACTTCAGGAGATGATTCCTCACAATATTCCAATAAGAATTGATCAAATAAATATATGCCTGAAAACGCTTCGTTTCCAAGATACAAAGTGTTAAATTTTATTTTTATTTTCGTTTTTTTCAAATAACTTTCGAAATACTGACCTTAATTGAACAAAAATTGGTATTGAGAGGTTTTTTGATGTATTCAATTCGAACCTGATGTTATTATTGCTCTTACTCGTAGGGAACGCCACCTATACGTCTTTTTCTTTTTGAAGATCCATAATTTTTTTGAGCGTACTTCTAGCACATTCTTTAGTGGAAAAATCAATTCCACTATCATATCTACATGAATAATAGTTTAAAAAAACTGAGAAACACGCTTTTATAGGAAACCCGACTAAAAAAATAGAAAATAGGAAAAAAATGTATTTAATTTAAAAAAAAGCGTGGGTGGCATGGTATCGCCTCGGTGTGTAATTAACTATTTAATTATTGATACCATGCACCCCACGCTTTTTTTTTAATAATTTTTTTTTTTCAATCCTCAATTTTTTTGGTCTCGTTTTCTATGAAGGCATGTTTAATTTTTTTTTAACTATTTTTTATTTCCTACTTTTTAGTGTGGTTAATTTATAAAAGCGTGTTTTTTTATTTTTTTTTAACAATTATTTTTATAATTTAATTGCGAATCGAAGGATGGAATAATCTTATTGAATTAGGTAATGATAATCTTCATGTGAATGCTGAGATTCCTACATTGGAGAGACATCGTTATTACAAGGTCTCTTCCCGGTGAGTTTTGAGCTGGAAGAAATCATGATCTTCGACCCCAAAAACTCCCACATGCCAATTTTGAATAGAATCAGACCATAATCACAAAACTTGGCCGTCATTTTGAAGTCGCCATCTTGAATTCTTCAATTTTCACGAAAAAATCATAATATTCGACCCCGAAAACCCCCACATACCAATTTTGAATAGAATCAGACCATAATCACAAAACTCGGCCGCCATTTTGAAGCCGCCATTTTGAAGCCGCCATCTTGAATTTTTCAATTTTTACAGAAGAATCACAATATTCGACCCCAAAAAACCCCCACATACCAATTTTGAATAGAATCAGACCATAATAACAGAACTCGGCCGCCATTTTAAAGCCGCCATTTCAAATTTCCCAATTTTCACAAAAAATCATGATATTCGACCCCAAAAACCCCAACATACCAATTTTGAATAGAATCAGACCATAATCACAAAACTCGTCCACCATTTTAGAGCCGCCATCTTGAATTTTTCAATTTTGACTGAAGAATCATAATCTCCGACCACGAAAACCCCTCAGATACCAATTTTGACGCGAAGCGGACCATAATCACAAAACTCGTACGCCATATTGGAGTCGCAATTTTTCTTTTTTCTCACATAAATTTTTTTCAATGCATTGGCACCGGAATTATGTACACCCGCCAAATTTCAAATTATTCGGAGGTCTGGAAGTGGGTCAAAATCGCGCCCAAAGGAGTCGGTTACAAACAAACAAACAACCAAACAAACATACAAGTGAAGCTTATATAAAGCGTGTGAAAAGCTACCCTTGTTACAAGTCGCTATAAGCAACCGTTTTCTAGATATTTGGACTTGGATATTTCAAGTCGATTATTTGATAATCGATGCGTTCTGAAGTTATTACCATTATTTTGCATTTTTCACAAGAATGCTTATGAAATAAATTTGACGATGCGTGTTGAAATTATTACCATTTTATTGCATTTTTCAGAAGAATGCTTAAGAAATAAATTTGACGTTTAAGTAAGTAGTATTGGTAATTACATATTATGTGACATTTAAACGTTTTGTTGTTCGTTGAAGTTTCTGTAAGTTAAAACAATAATTTTGAAAAAATGGATTATTTAACCAATAATGTTCATTTAGGCGATATGCATTTTGTTTATGGCCTCGCGGATGGCAATGCGCGCGAATCAAGACGTATTTACCAGGAGCGATTTCCTAATCGAGAACTGCCTTCAGCTCCATCATTTACCGGCCTCCACCGTCGTTTGGCAGAAACAGGTAGCTTGAAGAGGGCAGCTGATATTATTGGAAGACCACGAGCAGTCCGAACTCCAGAATTGGGAGAAGCTGTTCTGAACGCTCTCGAGGAGAATCCAGAAACAAGTACAAGAATAATTGCTAAGGCTCCTAATTCTACTCAGTTTACAGTTTGGAGAATTATTCTCGATCAACAATTGTATCCATACCATATTCAAAGGATACAAGATCCTTTGCCACGAGACTTTCCCCAACGCATTACTATGTGTCAGTGGTTTTTGAGAAAATTGGCTGGAAATCCTAAATTTTCAAGATATGTACCCTTCACGGACGAGGTAAACTTCTCCCGAAATGCTATCACAAGCTTACATAAAAATCATGTTTGGGCTCTGGAAAATCCGCACGCAGTTATTGGAAGACATTATCAGTATCAATTTTCTGTAAATGTATGGGCGTCAATAATTGATAATTACTTGATAGGTCTTTTCTTTCTTCCGTTCCGACTGAATGGCGCAGCTTACAGATATTTTTTATAAAATGAATTGTTGGGACTACTTCAGAATGTATCATTAGAAAATCTTATCCGCATGTGGTTTATGCATGATGGGGCTACGGCCCATTTTAGCGTTGTAGGCAGGGAATTCCTTAACACTGTCTATCCAAATCGACAATGATTTCATCACCTTCTTTTGAAAAATGGTAGTGTTTCCAAAAATTCAACTCTCATCAGAATACGGGAATTTATTTGAAACTTATAACAATGATTCACGAGAAATCTAGTTGCAAAACTCACTGCCAAAAACTTTTTGAAATAATGCACAATTCATTTTTCCTGTCGAATACACTCAACAATTAACTTTTTTTCCCCAACATCAAAGATAGCTCATAATCTTCAAACAAACCATAATCCCGGGAAATCTCTAACACTGTATGTGAACGCGTATATATTTCAGCCGACAATGAGCAGAGTACCGACCACACGAATCAAATCAAGTTCTTGGTTATTGCACTTGGGAACCTCACCAAAGCCGAGAAATAGCATAGTTTGTGGTTTCCCTAATTTCATTACTGGAAACTGCTTGTAGTAGCGTAACGAAGTCAAAATTGTGTCCTAACGACCAGCTTCACTGAGAGTAGAAGGGGACTTTCTCATAACGAACAATATTATGAATTTGTTACGGAGTTGAGAGTTTCTGCCTGGAATGATTCAAAGATATCTCACGGATGTATTTTGGAGGTATTATCCTATGGAAAATCAAACCGTATTTTTTTCAAATAATGCTCATTTTATATGTCGATATTATGATCTGAGGATAGATATTTCGTAATTATTTCTTCTAATTGAAAAAACACCTTTTGAACAAAGTATGAATGAAAACTTTTTAACAAAAAATTGAACCGACGAAAAAATCAACTGAAAAAATCAAATAAACTTCCTTAGTCTAAATGATAATTGAGCTCCTGAACTAATGTGAGTAACTGATTTTGAGTAGGCGCCAAACAAACAATTATCGAAGATCATTATATTAGTTTGAAAGAGGAAATCAAAACGCTGCCGTGTATCTCGCTGCCATCATTTTACGCTTTACCCAATTCAATTGCTAGTTTGTTTGGCGCTGACTCAAAATCAGTTACTCATATTAGTTTAGGAGCTCAATTATCATTTAGACTAAGAAGGTTTATTTTATTTTTCGCTTTTTAGTTTCAGTTTTTCGTCGGTTTAATTTTTTGTTAAAAAGTTTTTATTTTTCAATTTTTTTTTGGTGAAATCTACTAATCACTTCCCACTTAATCTTTTATCACTTCCAAAATACTTACTTACCTAGCTTACTTCAACTATCAACTATCAAATAATATGATTTTCTATCTCAACTATTTATTGTTATATAATATAAATTAATTTTGAAAGTTCTGGTTGGTTGATTTCATCACTTTGTATATAATTTCATCCTTTCATAGAATGTTATCATTTTGACGGATGTAGGAGGGTCTGTCAATGTCAACTACATATGTGTGCCAAAGTTCACAAGGTAAAAATCAATAATCCCCTATTTTTCTACCCATAGGGGTCGATCATTCCATTTCAAATTGGTATATAATCAACTATGAGATATACCCTTTCTAATAAAAAAAAAATCATCCAAATCGTAAATTCCACTACAAAGTTATGCCTGATAGAATCGGTTAACGTACCAAAATTCAGAGGGTGAACGATCCATATCCTTCATTTTGCTTTCTTTAGGGATGGATTTCGATGTTCAAATTGGAATGGGACCACTTCCGAAGTACACCCTATTCAATGAAAAAAGAATCATCGGATTCGAACCGCTCTGTGAAAAGTTGTGCGTGATCATACATGAAAAAATAATAAAAATATACGCGTCGAATAGAGAACCTTCTCCTTTTGGTTTCGTCTGTTTAAAAGTATATTACATCAAAGGAATTTGAATGAATATAATGAAAAAGTAATTGCAACAACTCACAAGCGATAAACGATTCAATCTTTTCAACGTGTTCCAACAGATTACTCGATTTTGAAGTGATTCCATCGATAGCCCAGGAAATTCACTCCTGATTGATAATTCTAGATGATATACTTATATATCAAGAATTTCTACCGAGGTCTAGACGTGGATAGTTCTCACTAGCACTCTGAAATTATTGTGAATATATGAAAAAATTAAATAAAATAAAATTAGATGGTATATGGTGAATATATATATATATATATATATATATATATATATATATATATATATATATATATATAAATATATATATAAATATATATATATATATATATATATATATATATAATATATATATATATATATATATATATATATATATACATATTCAATAGGTATCTGTAAAAAATCAAAGTGTTGAATTTGCTTATATCCGAAAAAAATATATGAAAAATTGACGATTTCATCGAAAGGAAAACAAGAGTAAGACAAAAGCCATAAAATATATATTAATTTATAAAATAGAAACAAAAGAAAAGAAATATATTTCAATTAACTCAAACAAAAACAATTAAAAAAGTTAACAAGCCTCATAAATGAAAATATACAAGTAGAACATACAAAAATATACCAAGACGAATGGATAGATAATTGAACGGATGTCCACATACCTGAAGATAGCAAAGAAATTTTAGCACTGTGCCCAAATTTTGCAATTGAAACAGTAAAAGACAAAATCGCTTATCACGATATTATCGACACAATAGAAACAAATACCACCCTTCTCCAGGAACAAGAAGAAATTGAATTAAGATCAAATGTATGTAATATAATCACAAATCGCAAAAACAAGAACCAGATACCTTCCAGAAAACATAAACGAAAAGAACAAAAAATGAAAAAGGCACAAAGTAACAACAACATTACTGTTCTGAAACCAGATAAAACAAACAAAACGGTACTCATGCCAACCAACTTATACGATGGAAAAATGATGGCTCTCCTTCAAAACAAAAATACAATACAGAACTAAAAAATAACCCAACGAATATTTTCCAAACAAAAAACAACAATTTGATAAAACGGTGGGAAGAACAAGAAATCATCCTAAAAATCTTGCAAACTTCCTAAAAATACACAATGCTCTCCCCCCTAAAATTCATAGCTTACCAAAACTGCACAAAGAAGTTACACCACTAGGACCAATTTTATCATATTTTCAATCACCTTTCGAAAATCTATACAGATTTGTAATAAATATATCAAATAATTGCATGAACAGAAACCAATACTATGTAAAAAATTCAACAAAATTCAAAGAACAACTAAAAAACATAACAATCCCAGAAAATCATATTCTTATACCCCTCGACGTAGTTTCTTCATATCTAAAAAAAATTGGAACCAAACATAAAAACACACAACTTTACCACTGGATGATTCGTGATCACCATCCAATATACCTTCACTTCAACATGTTTTCAATAAAAAGAAGCTTTCTACAAACAAATTGATGGTTGTCCCATGGGCTGCTATATCTAGTGTCATTGCCCATTGTCATTGTCATAGTTCTTGAAGACCTCGAATCCCAAAATTAAATTTGACCCTACCCATGTACAAAAGATATGTAGATGACTGCAAAAAATCAAGCTGAATACACCGAGGCCATTTTCGATGGCTACCATGGAGAATTGAATTTCACAATAGGAACAGAACATAACGAATAAAATTTCCTAGATCTAACTTCACATAGAATAAATCACAAAATAGGAACAGAATAGCACACCGAAGATACTTGGTCAGATAGATAACTGAACGTCAACTCGTTACACCCACTAACTCAAAAAAAATTTGTCATAATCAGTCAAGCAGACGAAGCTATCATTCTATCAGACCCTGAACATCGCCCAAGTACAATCAGAAAGCCAAGACAGCACTACTCAATAACAGTTATCCGAAAAGTATGATGAATGGCATTTTTCAACAATGAATCCATATCTTTTACAGAAATAAATAATAAAAAAAATCATAACTCCAACCAAAGTAAACACATAGGTCAACCATACATCGCCAGCCTTTCGGAACAATAAACGAAAACCATAATACCATTAAATCTAGTTGCAGGACGAAAATTTCACAATACTTGAAACAAAGCCTTTTTTTCTAACTTAAAAACAAAAAATTCTAAAGGGAAAAAAACCCATGGCATTTATGGAATTCGTTGCAAGGCGCCAAAATGCCACAAAGTTTATATAGGGCAAACATCACAATAGCTTTGCATAAACACGAAAAAGAAACCAACTATGGATTAAACAAAAATTTTGGCAACTGAAAACAACCCGAAAAAAAAAGAATTCCTAGAAATTATCCATATATAAGAGACACAGACTCTTTAAACGACAAAACCGACATTGAACAACTCAGCAAATTATAACATAATATCATATGAATCCCCAGAAAACAACTTAGGTACACCATAAACATCGAAATATCACCACCAAAACTCAAAACAAACGTAGACACGCGTCTACGGATAACACTTTTCTTTGAGAGCTATGTCCATTAAATTCACCTGTTCCTCAACATATAGTACGGTCGAAATACCCTGTATTATTATACATGACAGCTGGATATATATATATATATATATATATATATGAAAGAGAGTAATATCGAGGGGACTGTTGAAAACAAAATGGAAGGAATTTGATGGACATAGCCCTCAGAGGAAAGTTCTAACCGTAGACACGTGTTTCGGGCTCTCGGCCCTCATCAGTACGGTGGAGAAGTGCAAGGATGAACAACACTTGGTAGAAAACGACAAATTAACGGAGTCAACAAACAGAAGCCAGCCGCTCATTTGTGATTTCGGTCAGCAGACCCTGAATTCCAGGGCAACAACCAACGTCACCACGGAGGCAGCTATAGCTACCTGCGTGACATCCGAGTCCAGGAATATAAATATGAAAGAGAGTAATATCGAGGGGACTGTTGAAAACAAAATGGAAGGAATTTGATGGACATAGCCCTCAGAGGAAAGTTCTAACCGTAGACACGTGTTTCGGGCTCTCGGCCCTCTCAATTACGGTGGAAGTGCAAGGATGAACAACACTGGTAGAAACGACAAATTAACGAGTCAACAAACGAAGCCAGCCGCTCATTTGTGATTTCGGTCAGCAGACCCTGAATTCAGGGCAACAACCAACGTCACCACGGAGGCAGCTATAGCTACCGCGTGACATCAGAATCAGGAATATAAATATGAAGAGTAATATCAGGGGACTGTTGAAAACAAAATGGAAGGAATTTGATGGACAGCACCCTCAGAGGAAAGTTCTAACCGTAGACACGTGTTTCGGGCTCTCGGCCCTCATCAGTACGGTGGAAGTGCAAGGATGAACAACACTTGGTGAAAACGACAAATTAACAGGTCAACAAACAGAAGCCAGCCGCTCATTTGTGATTTCGGTCAGCAGACCCTAATTCCAGGGCAACAACCAACGTCACCACGGAGGCAGCTATAGCTCCCTGCGTGACATCCGAGACCCAGGAATATAAATATGAAAGAGAGTAATGTCAGGGGGACTGTTGAAAACAAAATGGAAGGAATTTGATGGACATAGCCCTCAGAGGAAAGTTCTAACCGTAGACACGTGTTTCGGGCTCTCGGCCCTCATCAGTACGGTGGAGAAGTGCAAGGATGAACAACACTTGGTAGAAAACGACAAATTAACGGAGTCAACAAACAGAAGCCAGCCGCTCATTTGTGATTTCGGTCAGCAGACCCTGAATTCCAGGGCAACAACCAACGTCACCACGGAGGCAGCTATAGCTACCTGCGTGACACCCGAGATCAGGAATATAAATATGAAGAGAGTAATATCGAGGGACTGTTGAAAACAAAATGGAAGGAATTTGATGGACACGCCCTCAGAGGAAAGTTCTAACCGTAGACACGTGTTTCGGGCTCTCGGCCCTCATCAGTACAGTGGAAGTGCAGGATGAACAACGCGGTAGAAAACGACAAATTAACGGAGTCAACAAACAGAAGCCAGCCGCTCATTTGTGATTTCGGTCAGCAGACCCTAATTCCAGGGCAACAACCAACGTCACCACGGAGGCAGCTATAGCTACCTGCGTGACATCCGAGTCCAGGAATATAAATATGAAAGAGAGTAATATCGAGGGGACTGTTGAAAACAAAATGGAAGGAATTTGATGGACATAGCCCTCAGAGGAAAGTTCTAACCGTAGACACGTGTTTCGGGCTCTCGGCCCTCATCAGTACGGTGGAGAAGTGCAAGGATGAACAACACTTGGTAGAAAACGACAAATTAACGGAGTCAACAAACAGAAGCCAGCCGCTCATTTGTGATTTCGGTCAGCAGACCCTGAATTCCGGGCAACAACCAACGTCACCACGGAGGCAGCTATAGCTACCTGCGTGACATCCAGATCCAGGAATATAAATATGAAAGAGTAATATCGAGGGACTGTTGAAAACAAAATGGAAGGAATTTGATGGACATAGCCCTCAGAGGAAAGTTCTAACCGTGTGTTCGTCGCGCTTCTCACCGTACGATGAGGGCAACGGAAACGGTAAACGATTAGAGTTTCCTCAGAGCTAACTCAATCCCTTCCATTTTGTTTCAACGATCCCGTAATCTTCATGCTTCATTCCCGAATCACACGAGGCAATAGCTCCTGCGTGACTCCGAGATGATTGTACTGAAGAAGTTCGAGGACTGTTGAAAACAAAATGGACGGATTTGACTCCAGTAAATGTTTCTAGAAGTGTTGCACTCTCACGTACTGATGCAGCGACAATGATGTACGGTAGAACCGAAGCTGATCCACGAAGTTCCTCCATTTTGATTTGCACAGTCCTCGATTACCTATTCATCTTTATATTCGCGGACTCGGTGTCGCAGTATAGCTCCTCGGTGATCGATCCGGTTGACCTGGAAGATTCGGGCTGCTGACCGAAATCAAAATGACGCGCTGTTTGTTGACTCTTCAGATTGTCGTTTTCTACCAAGTGTTGTTCATCGCACTTCTCACCGTACTGATGAGGCCGAACCCGAAACACGTTACGGTTAAACTTTCACTGAGGGTATGCCATCAAATTCCTTCATTTGTTTCAACAGTCCCCGTATTATTTTCATTTATTCTGGACTCGTGCACGCCGACTATACCCGTGCTTGATTGCCTGTTCGGATCTGCTGACGAATCAAACGGCGGCTGTACTCGTTGAATTTGTGTTTTAAGTGTTGTTTCACGCTTCTCCACCGTACTGATGAGCCGAGGAAAACCCGTGAATTCTCGACTATGTCCATCAAATTCCTTCCATTGTTTTCACACCCCTCGAATACTCTCTTATTTATTTTCCCTGGATATGCACGCGGTATAACTGCCTCCGTGTGACGTTGGTTGTTCCCGGGTCAGGGTCTGCTGACCGAAATCAAAGGGAAGGCTTTCTTTGTTGACTCCGTTATTGTCGTTTTCTGTGTTTTCATCCACTCTCCACCATTGTGAGCCCAAAACGTGTCTACGGTTAAACCCTCTGATATTCCTCAATTCCTTCCATATATATATATATACAGTGTCCGCCAAAAATGTGTACCATATGGGAAAAGTTTATTATTGTAGTATTGGAAAATATTCCGGGGAAAAGTTTGTGTATGTCCGATTACATAAAATCGATTTTTGACACATGTCACGTGATCGCTATTTATGGCGGCAAATTGAAAAAATTGCTGTGAAAGGTGAAAAGTGAGGGTAAGATGCCAAGATATCGAAATAAATTATTTGAAAAGTTACTCAGAAATCAATTTTATGCGTAAAAAAAGTTTCAAGAGATAAATCGGAAAATTGGAATTTGCAATTTTTTTTTGGAATTTTTTCCCATCTATTTAAAATATCAACTTTTTTTCTTATGAATAACTGACTATCTGGAACATTTACATTTCAATGATAATGATGAATTTTCTCATTTTTCTCCTCACCAGAGGACATTATATTTTAAAAATGGGATTTTGTCCAACCTCTGCTGTTACATCGGTTCGTATCAAACAATTAAATCAGAATTCCACGACAATTGTGATGACATGACACTTCAAAAACATGGTGTTTTCCAGATTATAAACAAGTTCCGATGATAATCGTGCATGAGCGTTTCACTTCGCACATAAACATGTCTCTCAAATTTTACTCACTATTTCATTCTGAATATTTTCACAATTTTTTTGGCAAATATAAACATCGATAATAAACCCTACTGGAATGAAATCAGGTTTATTCAGTGATCTCATCGGTGCCCGTGAACATTCCTCAATTTATGTCACAAATTCCTTTCAAAGTACTATTTCGTTGCTTTTCAAAC